>JAYEVE010001240.1:0-25858 GCA_036346375.1 Guadua angustifolia
AGAAATATGCATCAAGAATAAATCAACCTCGGTGTCAGTTTGAATATTGCTCTCACGTGGAGCCTCAAGTTGTTCAAAACTTGAAAACAAACCCTCAAACTCAATCATTGGTCCCACTCATTTAAAGTCATACTCCCCAAAAATCATTAGAATGGTTCAGCGTTTTAACATCAGCTGAATAGTCGCAGCTGCTCAGAGAAATATCAGTCCAAATATTCAGACTTCTTTGAGCGTGTAACTATAGCACCATGCATGTTAGTGCTAAACCAAAACACATATGAAAGGATTTTTTTTTCAAATCAGGAGACAAACCCCCTATTTCATTTAAGAAAACAGAGATCCATATGAAAGGATGATTGCACACTTTGCATGAAGCACTGGCATGCTTAGTTGATTATATATGTGCGTGCAATGGAAGTACAAAAACACAAGAAAAAAAACCTAAGAAACAGTTTTCTACATTAGACTTAGACTTTCCTTCAGACATTCAAGTCAACATCCGACAAAAAAATATGCAAGCCGTGGAACAGGAGGATCCAAAGGAGCAGTGAATAGTTTATGCAAGGAATTAATCTAAACACCTCTTTTAATGCCAATTCAAATGGCAAATTGCCAATATATCATCTCATACATAATAGTATACAGATACCTCGACTACTAATTTAAGATATCAAGCTGCACACAAGAAATTGATATGCCAGTAAGACGAAGAACTGGTCGTACCACTACCAACAAATGCACGTATGAAATGTTGATTTGGAAGTTAAGCTGCTTAGCTGCTCCCAATTGAACTGAATCAAGAGATGGGCAAAGTCTCTGGCTGTGTGAACCAGCATTTCCTGAACATACTACCAAAAAAGTACTTATTGTATAAGAAAAAGAGATAAAACGCCAAATTAAAGATATATAGGCAATTTAGTGATAAATTAGCGAGAGATGGTCCATTTATACTGAGCAATTACTAGTAAACACCTATCGTTCACATAAGACACTCTAGAATCGGACAAATTTTCAGTAAAACCGTCTTCCCCATGAAAAATTTCTCTCTAATTCTTCGAAAGACTCTATTTTGACAGGCCAAACCCCTCTAACTCGACTACAAGATTATACATGAGTACGTAATTCGACCGGATGCTGGTTAAAGCACGGGCGCGCGTCACCTGCTCGTCGCTGTCGAGGTACTCCTGGGCCTCCCTGATCTCTACGTCGAGCGTGGCAGGAAGGTTCACGGTGCCGGACCCCTTCTTCTTCTTCTTCTTGACCTTGTTGTCCACCATCACCGGCGCGGAGTTGGGCCCCTGCGCCGCGCGTAGAAGGGACGCGAGCGGCCTCCGGGGAATCCGGGAGGAGGAAGCCCCCGCGCCGCCGATGACGGCGGACGGGATGGAGAGGAGGAAGAAGGCGGAGACGAAGGCCATGGCGATCCGAGGTGAGGCGACGAGCGAGGAGAAGTAGGAGGGGATAAGGTGAGGAGGAGGCAGTGTTTGGGGGGTTTTGGACCTGCACTTCACATACTTTTTGGTGTGGCCCGCGCGTCAGTGACAGTAGAGGCTTTGCCTCCACGCCGTTTTTGCCGTGCGAGAATGCAACATATAAAGCAAAAGTTTCTTCTCGTGCTACTTCATTAAAATTACTCACTTTTAGAGGATGTTTAGGACAATTCACTTCACTAAAATCTGTGGAGTTAGTGAGGCAGTATTTCTAACTCCGTAAATTTATGGAGTTGGAGTCATGCAAGACATTAAGAGTGTTTAGAGATCATCTTATTTACATTTTAGACTAAAATATAAACTTAATTTACTTTATTTTAGCCTATAAGTTTCAATTTGAAATTTGAGCTTAATCTGAGCTCTCCCAAACAGGGCCTTACTATTGCTCTTTAATTACTTATATTTATCACTATTAGTGTTCTTTGCAAATAAACTTTTATCGCAAATTGAGTTTTCATTGTAACGCATAGACACATGGCTAGTTTTGCATGAAAGGCAACAATTTTCTAATATATTTATGAAATTGCAACGTTTTGCGTTCTACTCCCTTCGTGATAAATACAGATGTATTTTAATTTTTGCGCACCTCCTTGTTTCGTCTCCTCTCCCGAACGTTTTTGCTGTGTGCTTTCCTTTATCTTAATGTATTGGTAGAGCTCCTGCCTTATCTTAAAAAAAAATATTGCGCACCGATTGAAGTGGTGAAATTGAAAAAAAAAGGTATATGAAAATATGCCTTAGATATTCTTTGTAGTTGCCTTGAAAAGATGAGTGAGAATAATTTGTCTAGATGGCAATAAATAAATATATATGATAGAGATAAAAATAAATAGAGATATTCGAAAGAGTCATATTTAATTTACATACAAAATATATTTATCATGTAACATTTCAAACCGTAGACCTTTGTTTCCGAACGGAAGGAGTATCCTATATACAAATTCTCAGACCAACACATCACTGCTCCGGGAAAAAGTCGTATCGACAATGCCATGACATCGTGCGAGGTTCATAAGATTTCTCAGACCAACACATCAGACGAACGCAATTTCACTGATCTGCGCAAATACTGTAATTCGCAAGGAACTAGATAGTTTTGTTTCTTTTCCAAAGGTGTTCATCCTTTCAGATAAGGGTGTTGCAATCTCGCATTCAGGGGAAAACAAATGAGAAAAGCAAAGAGCAAGCCACAAATTAAAGGATCACAACCAGCAACAAGAGCAAGAACAACACAAAGCCTTCGCCTGTTCTTGGATACATGAACTTATATAGTGCTAGTAGCATGTTTGCTGCTTCTGACCTAGGGCCTGCGATTTGGCAAGCACCAGATCGAACTCCTGTATATACAACGACGGCAGAGCCTCCTCTACACGGCCAATGGATTCATCCATGCCTTTATTCCAAGAAGCAGAGGGGAAGAAAAAGACTCGAAACATAACTAGAAGCATCGATCACCGGCTCACAAAAACTCCTCTTACGTATCACGACGAAGAACGACCACGACCACTCACAGGACCTGCGCGTCGCGGCTGACCGGCGAAGGGAAGACGGGCCCCTCGGCGAACCGGAGCCGGCCGGAGTCGGCGCCGCCGGCGAGGCGCACGTAGTACGGCGAGGCCGACGGCGACTCGTTTAGGAAGGGGTTGCCGACGGCCGTCTGCCCGCCGTTGGCGTAGTGGAGGATGGCCCTGTACAAGAACGGCAGCAGGCCCTCCATGTTTGACGCTCCAACGAAGCAGAGCACCAGCAAGGCAACGAACTAGTACTACTCCCCCCCTGTTTGGTGCAACAGCAAAGGATAAAGAGGAGAGGAGATGTGTATGGGGTGGGTTTATAAAGATTCTGCTAGTACGAGATGTTGCTTTGAGTTTTGACTAATCAAACTTAGTGGATAACAACTGGCTTAGCTAAGCAAATAGGAAATGGTCAATGAGAACCACATCGATTGGAGGAGAGGATACGCCGTTGTGCCTGGATGACGATGGATTGCATGCCTGTGGACTGTGGAGGGAATGGATATTTATTACAGGGAAAGATGCTGTTTACACTTCCAGGGAAC
This sequence comes from Guadua angustifolia, assembly GCA_036346375.1. Lineage (NCBI taxonomy): Eukaryota > Viridiplantae > Streptophyta > Magnoliopsida > Poales > Poaceae > Guadua > Guadua angustifolia. The sequence continues at coordinate 3,550 of JAYEVE010001240.1, forward strand.
ACAAGGCGCAATAGTTTATGCAACAGCTATGGAATATATGTACAAGAGCAAATCAAATCAGCTATGGAGATTGTGGTGCTTGCTGGTTTCTGATGGGAAATCTGGCATATGAGGTATTCTGATTCTGGTCTGGTGATTGGGAGGAAGGCCAATATAAAGAAGAAGATCATGCTACATAGATGGCCTTGTGCTACAAAGCCTAGAAGAAAAGGAGGGCCACAAAACAATAGTACATACCGCATAGATGTAGAGATGTAGTTTGGAGACGAGGGACGTCTTATCTGACCACACGACATATTCTAGCGCTGTTTGTTATGCTTTCTCTTCTTTTTCGAAGTTTGTAACCAAAGCCTGCAACTGAGACTCCAACTAATCCGAAGTCGGGTAGACCATCGTTCTCAATGACCGAATGAAAGGAATTGGGTCGGATTTAAGCGTCATCCAACTTCTGAAAATGACATCCTACTAGGTCAAAGAAGCAGACAAAGGCTAGATGGATCTGCCCTCTCTTGGATGAATTTACATTTGAAACTGCAGCGGATTCATCAGGAATAACTGAAACACCCAGAAAACTTAGTACAACAGTGTAAAGTTCTTACATATATATATTCTCAGGGCTTCAATTTGCAGTTCTTAATAACACATAATTTAATTTCCAGAAAGAATTTCTAGTAACAAGTGGTAAAGCCTCTCTACATAAGCTACCTATGGCAGTAAGGCTGGCTCTTTGTGTGACAATTCCTCCGTGTAAAAGACGACCAAGTCAACGGGGGATAAGCAAAGCCATTGCTTACAAAACTGGTGGGGACAATGATCCAAGGTGTCATGGATAGACATCACCCTAATCAGTACAAACCTACGGACTAAGGTGGAAGATTTGACAGTCTGGTTTGTATTTGTTCTTGGAAGCAGCCTGCTCAAATTTCTTCAGTGGCCCTTCGTTCTCTCTCAAGCCAGTCTGGACAAAGTAGCGCGTCCACCAGGAAGAACTTCGCAATTTTGCCTGTAAACAAACACAACAGGTTTTTCTGTGAAGGGCTCTATGTTGCTAGTCGTGACAAAGCATCAACAGAATTTCACATCCTTCAGTGCAATACAATTTCTTGTATTATGTTCTGGAACAAGTGAATACTTGCACATCAACTACACAGATAAACACAACATCTTTTTCCAGGAAAGGCGCTACGTTGCTAGTCACGACAAAGCATCAACAGATTTTCAGGTCCTTCAGTACAGTGCAATTTCTCCTATTATGTTCTGGAATATGTGAATACTTGCACAACAATAGCTACACGGCCAAATCAACAGTTCATTCCATACCTCTCTGAACAAGACCAATGGCGTTAACGGACTGCCTGATAAACTTGGCAATAGGCAACAGTGTTTCAACTTAATTTATATCAGAACCTTAGTCCACATATAAGATGCAACGTAATTCCATGATGTGATATATCCATAGAAAAAACTGTCGCATAAGCAAGATTACTAGAGTAGCAAACAAAGGATAAGCATGGATCTCTGGACCATCAGTAATGGTGTAAAGTTAGAATTCTACAATGTTTATATAATGCCTTTTTGGATGATGAACATGAACTGTGTCAGATCAATTTTTTTGAGCTTGTGTGTAGTAAAGTGGCTTCATATACTTAAGTCACATGGGAAACAATTTTTAAAGCCAGCAATGAGAAGTCATCTGTACGTACTGGTCTTCCAAATTTTGGTAGTTCAGAAACCTTAGCTTTCTGCTGACCTGGATTGCCTGGAATAAGAGAAGGTTAATAAATTTATCCCAGATAATTTATAGCATCCACCCTAGCAAATCATATATATCACAGAATTAATGGATGCTAAATAATACTTTAAGAAATCCAAAAGTCAGACTATTACAGTATTATCAGAAATTAATTCAGAGGCCTAGGTGCCATCAACAATGGGCCATCCTCAAACAACTTATACCACAAAAGGAATAAGATTACAGCTGTTTGAGGTAGCACTCTTTCAATTCCAGTACTCACCCGAAGAATTCAACCACGGTACCTAGCTCTATAACCGATGCTACAAGGGCATCAAGCATTAAAATATGGTATTATTTCGACCCCCCAAAAGGACAATGTCATCTGCTATTACACTAGCTCCACATAGAAATCCTTAGTGTTAGTTTATGTTGGAAATACTTTATTCTTCTAGGTTCTTCCTTTTATTTTCTTTTTCTGTATGTTCATTTAGTAAAGAAAATCTCATGAGTAGTCCACAACATACAGGTTTAAGATACATACAGCTAAATTTTTAAAGAAAGATACTTGGAAGAACATTGGCAGGTTCAAAGATTATTGTACAAGTAAACATCAAGTAAAGGATTCCTCTCTTTAAATGTAAGAAATACCTAAGAAAAATGAACAATCGGTACTGTTATCACTTATTGCTAATTGTAGGTCCCACAAAACTAACATATGACCACTTCTTAGATCTTACAAAGAAAAAAACGTTTACCATGATCATCCACAAATATAGGCATGCATATGTCAAATAAAGGTCCTTCCAAAGAAAAGAAAGTAAATGTCTCGAGTTAAAAAAAGACATACCAGCAAAGATAACAAGACCATATGTGGAAATCCTTGCTAAATCAGGCAGCGTTTTGTTCAGATACCTTGGGGTCAGATAATCTAAAGCATCTGACACGACAACAAGGTTAAAAGAATTGGGGCGGTATGGAAGAGGGAACTTAATGTCAGCCATACGGACAAAGCCCTTGCGCACAAGGCTTTTGCAGCTGCTATCAGCATCCTCCAAATCATAAGGCTCCACTCCCCATGCTTCAACCTCCCTTCTTTCAACAAGTTAGAAACTACTGTACAACTATCGGGGCCTACATGGAGAACCTTTTGCATCTCATTGCCATACGCCTTTTTAAGGTAAGGAAGTGCCTGGATGACTTGTGATGTGCAAGAACCTGGATGCAAAAGCAAAAGAAAAGGAAGTAAAGTGGACCATAAACTTCTCACTAATACTTTGGGAAAGAAGAATGTAAAGAAGAAACATGATGCAATCAGATAATCAAAACATTAATGTTCAATGAGAACCTGGCCAATTTAAAATATCTGTTTTGGCTTGTATCAACCTGATAATTATTCATTTCTGAGATATTTTATCATAATTTAAAGGATTAGCTACTAGTTTGTCCTGAAGCTTATGATAACACATTAAACAAAGACAAAACTATTTTGCTGCCTTACCATGAATCAGGCAACCAAATTTCGTTGGTTGCTACAGTTTCAATGTTCATTGGGGAAAAAGTCGACGTATCACATGGCCCATAATTGGCCATCAGCTCACAGACTTGAATTTGCTATTTATTATTGCATGGCCTAGTGGAAAATAACGCTAAAGCACTAACAAACGAAATAGGAAGTCACAGTGACAAACAAAAGAGGTAATCCAAATGCAGCATCCACCCATGACACTGCTATGAACGAATCAAAACACAAAATGTGGCTGTGAGCATTTGCTGGTTATCGTGCCACTAAACAATGATAGGGCAACAGTATCATAATATCTTCCATGTAAATCATGGGATTTGTTGCAAAACAGACTGAACCACCAGACTGCACATCGTAATAGTAAGTGCAACCTTGAAATCAGAAAGAACAAAACAATTTCAAAGGTGCAACACTAATAACACACATCAGAGATTCAGAATAGCAAATTAGGGGAAGAAATCAGAAATGTTCATCAGGAGACTCCAAAAATGATACTAGCAAGTGATTTCACACTCTGATGACAGATACAAAAGAATTATATACCTTCAGACCTGCTTAAAGCTTCTCTGCTTGTAACAGTTACACCTGGCCATTGGAGAGAGAGTTAAAACAAGAAAAATGAGGCCACAATATTTGTTATTTTTTCCTCTTTGGGAGCATACCACAGTTCAATACTTCAAATCACAAAATATATATATTTCCGGTAGGTTTGAAACTTTGAATATGTCATGTTGAGTTTGTTTTCAACAAAGCGAGATAATACATATGCATGATTAATCCAGAAACGGCAGGTACAGTACAATGCTATTGTACATTAATTAGCACAAAATAACAATCAGTGCTAGCACATGGTGCGTGCATCCCTACTTTCAAATTCAGTATTTAGTTGTTATATATATTTTTTAATTGAAACCATAGCACAGAACAAGAAAGGGTGTTGCTACATGTTACTAGCCATGTTTTGTCGCCATTTTGCAATCTACTATCTATGCCAATAAAAGGATCGAATACATTAATTAAACAGATGAAAGGAAAAAAAGGATTCTGGGAGAGTTTCAAACCGACCTGAGCCGCTGTTGAAGTAGGCGATCAGAACAATAACACCCTGAAACAAACAAATATCAACACATGAGAAATCCTAAACAGCAGCAGCAGAGGTAAGTTCCGAGTAAGGAAAATTACCAGGACCACGAGGGCAATGGTGAGCACGGGCGGCGAGCGGGACTTGGGATGGAGCAGGCCGCCGACGGAAGGGAGGCCCCCATCCGCCACCCGCCGGCTCGGATTCACCGACCTCCTCGACATCCTCTCCTCCTTACACCCCCTCCCGCCAAGCTCTCTCCCCCTCGATCACCTGTCCGCATGAACGACTGGTCGCATCAGATTAAACAAATCGTACAAAATTCCAACAATGCCGCGGCGCAAGCCAGATCCCCCGCGTCGGCCGTAGACTAACGCGCCCCGCGGAGTGGAACCCCGCAGATCGGGATCCTTCCGACTGAGAGGAGGTGGCGGTGACAACCGACAGCAGCAACGGTACCTCTGCTAATGGCGGGCAGGCGGCGGGGCGGAAAGGTCCGACGCTAGGGTTGTGGGGGAATTGGGGTTGGATCTGAGGGATTGGGAGCGAAGCGGGCGAAGTGGTGAAGGGGAGGGGAGCAGCGGCGAGTGGGTGGCGATCCGACGCGATAGGGACGGCATGGGTGGGAAGGATTACTTGGGTTGGGGCTAAGCAAATGGGAGGAGCGTCTTATATACGCCAGGATGGTGGATTAGTACGCCGTTGGCGACCGTGTTAGGATTTCAGTGGAGACCAGCCCGAATTCCGATACAGTGAGGTTGGGATCTGGTTCGGGATGTCGGTCGTCGCGGCCTTCACGAGACTGACTGGTGGGGCCTCTTGGTCTTTTTGTTTTGGTTGCCCGGTGGGTGCCGGCCCAACCCACCGTGGCTGCTCGCCATTACTCGTTAGTCAACGTAAAATACAGCGAGTGTTAGGATACGAAAATTGTATAAATGTAAAATATAATACTTATTTATCTCTTTTTTTTCAAAATTTATGTAACTATTCATACACTGGTCGTACACAAGACTGATATGGCATCTATCCAAAAGTTATTTAGTGGACCTAACACCAGCAAATAGTGGCATGTTGCTCCTAATTAGCGATGATTAGCCATCATGAGATGTGAGTGATTAACGACACTGACGAGGCGGCGAGCTTACACGCGGGCGGTGGAGATCCCGGGGTGGCACAGACGAGGCGGGCTATGCGCGGCTCGAGGGCGAGCGACACGCTGGAGGGGGCGGCCCTGACAGGTGGGGTCAGCGAGGAGTACAAAATGGTCCAGGCTGGTGTGAGTTAGGCCAAACGGGCCGAAGGGGAAGAGGGGATTGGGCTGGATCAGAAGATGAGGGAGAGAGGTGGGCCGCCGTTGGGCTAGGTGGAGAAAGGAGGCTGGCTAGCTTAGGGATTTGGGCAAAAAATTTGAGTTTTAGATTGGATATTTTGGGATGCTACAATGTTTCATTTCAATCCAGTAAAAGGATATTTTGGAACATTTTTAACAATGAAACGTTCCATCACCACCGATTAGGGCTGGTAAGAAAATGTTCGTTTAACAGGCTCCTAGGCTCAAAATAGTTATGTTTATAATTTTTTTTGTCGAAAAGCCGATGGATCAAAGCGGGGCTTATAAAGCCCACCACCGGCCCACCAGCTCCTCCGAATCCTTGCATTAATTATCGCCTCCCGAACTCGCAGCAGGCTGGTCGCCACCACCCACCAACTTGCTATCTCTTTTTGCCTGTGAGCGTTGCATGAGCACGTGACATCACGGCACCATCTCATTTTACACCTAAAAAAGATGTTACGAACTTATCGGTCATAAATAATTACTCCGTATTATTTTGGATATTAGAGCATCTCCAACAGTTGCCTAAAATCCATTCCTAAAATCTGATTTTGGGCTTAATTGTAAAAAAGATCTAACAGCCTCTTTCTAACTCCTCAAATTTTGCACGCCTAAAAACAAAGACTCGACTCTCATTTTGTTCGCTCGCCCACGCTCCCAATCAACATTATTTCGCGCCTGGGATGACCCACCGGACCAATTCAAAGGTGTTTTAGGAGAAAATATAGGAACTGTTGGAGAACAAGGTATTTTGTAGACCCAAATTTTTTTGGAAAGTTCCCAATCTAAGAATATTAGGAGTCTAAATATTAGGAACTGTTAGAGATGCTCTTAGTACGGCCTTTAAAATACAACTTGAAACAATGAAATTACTTAAATAGCTACTAAAACACACGTAGAAAAAAAAATGTTACCCTCACTTTCGGTGGCTGTGGTTGTGCTGGAAAATTAATTTTCCATGCCATCTCAACAACCCTACATCATGCAAATTAACCGGGGCAATGTGTGGCGAATTGCAGTTCCAACGGAAGAAAAAACAAGATTATTCTTCAAGACGAAAGAATAAAGGCACATCACATAATTCACATGCATATGTATTGTTCGTTGTTACTGTCCTTTCCAAAAACTCGAAAAGAACAACCCGCGAGAAGCACCCATCATTCAGCACAGCTTTAACTGCAAGCTGGTTGTGAATACCTACCACAACTAACAGCGCATGCAAACCCTGATCGTCGGATTTAGAGCTCACATGTTATCAAAAACCTCTCGATTTAGAGCTTGACATTTTACAACCTGCTAATTTCAACAGCACTCAACTGAATTATCTACAATTATCTAATGACATTAAAATTTCTTCTGTTTTCCTTAGAAAGCTCTTCTTCATTACGACGGCAAAGCCATTTAGCCTTCTCCACTCTTCTCTAAATATAAGTTATTATACAACTTTGAGGTATATTTATCCTGTTTTCTTTCTATTACACCTTTATTAAATGAAGACCTGTATCAATATTTACACCACTTATTTTGGTGAAATCAAATTATAATAATCAGATTGATAGAGACGCTTCTATACGTTACTTTTTGAAAGTTGTACAAACATTAAAAAAATCTTAGATACTGTTTGGAGGGTAAAGTCAGTTAGGGATGACAATTTTAACCAAGGGTTTGGGCAGGGCTAGTCCTAGCATTTTGGGAGTCTGGGGTGAAAACTTATATGGAGGCCCTTTCCACCTCCTTTATATATATATATATTCTATAATAATGAGCATGTGCATAATGTCTTGAGGCATCATCTAGAGGGAATTCCATGCCTTCCTCTCTTACAGGCCTTTTCTCAACTAATATGTCTCTTGCTTTATTATCAAGATTATCCCAATTTCTTGGATCACAAATATCAGAAGTATAAACCGGTTGTTCATCAACACTAGCAGACTGTGCATTTGCATCCGATGAATTAGTTAGATTCTCAGGGCCACTTATATTGTTATCATCGATGTTGATGTCAACATTTCCTCTTCTTCAGAAATCCCAATAGCTGGTTCATCTTCCTCCACAACAACTATCACCAATTCATTATTTGGGTTCGTCGACGCACTAGGATTACTCTTTAAATATTTGTCCATAGCTCCTCTCTGCGTTTCTATGAAGTCATCCGCACGTTTTTTTTTCTTTTCCTTTTTTCGCTACTGGATGGATACCTTCTTGATGACATGATATCACAAAGCGCTGAAAATAAAAATAAATGCATCAAAGGTTAAATAGTGCAATGGGGACTCCTGTACCGATGATGTCAATCACATATTCACATTCAGACTATTCGGTTCGTGAAATTGAAAAGGGAAACCAGAATACTGAATACACATACACTACGTCACTATGGGAACGACTGAATGAGAGAAAATTGCCTTGGGGTCGCAGCGACTGACGATTGACGAACTCGCGATCAGTGATCAGTGGGTCATATGATCGACCAAATCCCGATCAGATCAAAGCGAGGCGATCGGATCCGAACTCGAAGGCGGCAAGGCAATCAAGCGCGAGGCGCGAGGTCGGGGCTCGGGCGCGCCCAAGGCTGCTCGATCAATCGAACTGTTCGCTTCCTATATGGACCTCGCGATCAACTCAAAGATATGTTTGTTTCGCGATCGGGCCAAAAGCCCATGGTGTAGTTGCATACCTGGGGGCCCCGTGACTTTGGGGGCCGGCCGCCCACTGCCTCTGTATTGGCCTCGATTTGGGTATCCGCAGGTACTTGACCCGATAAGGATGGGCGTGGGTAACACTTCAGATCCATATGTTTTTGGGTTTGAGTACCCGACAAGGACACAGGATGGGTGTGGGTGTCAATTTGTACCCGATGGGTATTCTATGACATGTGGACCTCATTTTTTATATGATATATATTAGAAAATTGAAACCGTAACTACCTAAATGCGAGGCTGAGACACACATAAGGCTTTAAAAGGCAATACTATATTCAGAAACTTGTTAAGTATATATCACGCTCTGAATTTGTTTTGCACATATCATGTCCTGAATTTGTTGTGTATATGTCATGCTTTTTATTTTAGACGATGCTCTATTATGTGTTGGCACCTCTGCTATCACCGTAGCATAAGTATTGAGTATGTGCTATGTGACTGAGTTAAATGCAGGTCAATTGAGTTTCCTATCTTATCTTAGTCATTGAATGATTATATATTATTATCCTATATTTTACTCTAATGCTTATCATCTTGTTCATCGAAACCAAATACAATATTTATGAAAATACATTTATTTCTATGAAAACATTATGAAATAGTGTAGTATTTGCCATCAAATATCTTATATGTACTTAGAAGTAACCCCATTTTTACATAAATGCAAAATAGAAATCTCATGTGCACACAAGATTAGTCCTCGGATCAAGAGCTAGTACGCACATTTACAACAATTGATATCACATCCATACTTTTATTACAAATAATAATGGTAATGTATACAATGGAATCTTACAATTCGTGAGTAATGCAGCAAAAAGAATCAAGAGTCTTGTAGTGTGCCCACCTAATCCCTCAGGCAACTGACAAGGCATAATCCCTAGAAAAACTCGTTAACATCCTCGAATCCTGCGTCAATTATGTTTCATCGAGCTAATCGATCCTTCACCTAAAACCACGAATAAGCAAGGGTGAGTACTTATGATTCAAGAAGACTTTTTCAAATCCTATAATATATGCAGCCATTCCAAAGGAAAAGTTTCTACTTAATTTGCATAAAGCCAATTTAAATTGTAAAACAAGTAGTAATTGCAAAACGGAATTTATAAAAGCAATTTTGACAGATATGAAAATAATAAGTAAAGCATAAGTAATAACTCACAGATCCTCCACGACGTGAGCATCGAGTCGCCCATTGCCAACACATGGCTCAAATCGAGACAAATACTTTCCAACAAATATGTCCAATCCAATCCATTTTAAAAATATCAAATCTGCTAACTAATGCAAAGCACTAAGTGTCCCATGACCGCTGGAACGGCTTTTCAAAAGATTTACACTCAGAGAGGTGTACGGCTTTACCCACAAGATATGACTTAACTTTTGTGCAAGCTATTAGCACACTTCCTTTGGTGTGCCGCAGAGTCATGACGTAATGCTGTTACATTACTTAACCCTAACTTTGCACCACCAGATTTAAAACCCATACTATGGCGAAGAACTCAGAGCATAAAATGATGGAACTTTCTACAAGACGGGCGACACCGTTGTATCGAAGAATGTGACTCCTAACACCTCGGTGTGGGCGCCCCGAGCAATCCATTAAGAAACAACAGATTACTCCAACCTTCCAATGCGCAAAGCTAGTTTTAAGTAACTTAATAGGCTAAGACTGTCCCATACCAAAGACTTGTGGTTGTACGAAAATACTTGGATATAACGTACAATTAGTTCGGTTCTTAATCCGACACAGGCAATAGTCTCCCCTACACTACGTGCAAATCCATGCACCTTCGGCTATTGCCAATAATTGCCCGCACCAAAATATAGTTTTATTTTTATTTTTAACCAAAATACCAATAACCATCATCATGTCTCAATATTTCCAAATTTCATCTGATCAAGTTTTCGAATTGATTTGTCCCAAGTCTAAAGCATGGCTAAGCATAATTATCATCGCATATACCCAAATTGACATCAGATATTGTCTAACCATAATTTTAGGGTTATCAAGGTTCACATGTCAATACTAAGGAAATTTCATAAGACAGAAGGTATATCTACCGGTACCCACAAAGTAGCAGAGTTTAATGAATATACACATGCAATAAAAACATTTAATGAAAACATTTATAAAACTGGGATCAATATGATCAAAGGGGGTGCTTGCCTTGTTTATTTGCTGTTTACGATGACGTTGAGGTTGTTGTCGACGATGGAAGTAGTTACGTCGGATTCTACGCGTCGTCCGATAATAATAACATAGCAACATAGCAAATAATAATTCTCGATAAGGCAAAAAGAAAATAGATAAAAAAATTCAAATAAAACAATATCATAAAACAGGTATGGTTTTAATGTTTTATTATTTTTCATATTATGTGCTTATGTTAATTAATTCTTTACATATGCATATATTTCTTAACTTTTGATTCAAGTATTAATGAAATTTGTTTCATAAGTTATATTTCTGTATTCTATAATTCCAGAATATTATTATGCATTTTTATTATTTATAATTTCATATTCATGGAACTAAAATTGCTTAATTAAACTTTAGACTACTTTCTTGCTATTTATAATAACGTAAATATTTCCTATAGTAAACCCTAATTATTTTTACATATTTAGGTCCCTAATATCATAAGGATTCTAAAAAATTATTTTATTCAATTTTGAGTTCATATGCAAAATATTCATGTATGACATATTTCGGTCTTTACTTTAAATTTGAATTAAAATTTTAAATAGAGTTCAATTTCAAAATATTTTTATATATTCTGAACATACATGAATTTAGATGAATTTAGGAATTTGTTTCACTTTATTTTGACTGTTAGTTCAAAAGTTATAAGCAAATGAATATATTTGGGTTGAATAAATATCGAAAATGGATAATTGCCAAAAACGGAAATTACGCTTCTCACCGAGGATTACGCTTTCCCTTTTTGGCTGGCTTGGGCTGAGGGGCTGGCGATTGGGCCCGGGGCAGCAGAGAGAAGCCCAGCGCCATGCGACTGACGACAGGGGCCCGCCTGGCAAAGACAAAGCAACGGCTCGGGGCTGACATGGAGTGCCCGCTGCGCAGCGACTTAAGAATTTACAAGAATTTTTACAGAGGTTTGCAAGGTGAAGATAAGGGCTCAGGAAAATTTTTAGATAAAAACTTCTTGCCGATATTTTATTAAAATTCTGACAGTGCAATATTTGAATTTCTGATTATTCTATTTTTGATTTATTAAAGTGTCCAAATGACTTTATTTATTTTTGATTTTTTTTTCAGATGGGTTTAAGATATTAATTCTTCTTTAAAATTTTTAGAATTTTATCATTGATATTTAAATTTTAATAATTTCGCATTGCTATTTTCATATTTTCTAGATTTCTGTTTTTGAATTTATAAAGGCTTCAAATGTAAGTTTTAATTTCTGATATTTTTAACAGAGATATATAAGGTTTTTAGGATTTCAGGGTAAAAATCTCATGATTAGGCTTTTAATATTGTTATTCATCATTTTGTTCAAATTATAATGCATGAAAATCAGGACAGGACATTGTTTTAAATTAAAATTTTGATTCAAATTGAACTTTGTATTTTATTTCATTTTTAAATTTGAAAATTTTCATTTTTCCAATTTTTCAATTTTTCGGGATGTTACAGTGCTGCACTTAAACTTGTAGTATCATTGGTCACCTATAGGCCATCATAATAAGTTGATTAAATGTGATAAACTAGAGTATCATTGGCTACCTATAGCACATGTTAACTCTCTATTTTCAGCATAGCCTACTACTCATGGGTACCTATTGGGTATTGGGTACCCATTGGGTTCGGGTATGGGCACAGATTTGTGCCCGATAAATATAATAGATTTGGGTGGGCGGCATGGTTTCGAGTTTCGGGTTTAGGTGGACGGCAATAGTACCCAAAGGTACTCACCCGATTGCCATCCTTAAAGCCAGTAAGCTTCTTAAACAGGTTAGTTGTTAAGTGGCTTTTGGTATAAACTTAAATTTATATATAACTAGTAAAAGCCAAAAGAAGAGTGTGACATGCTTTTGCAGTTTATTTTGGAGAGAAGTTAGTTTTTTGCCGAACGATCTCTCATAGAAAGCAACAAACTGCTTTTTAGCCTAGAAAAGCCAAAAAGTATCTTTTGAGAAAAGCTATAACTCCCCAAATAGGCCCTTGTAACTTGTATTAGGGGTGATGCATAGAAGCATTATTCGTAGATTAATCATAAATAGTTACCGAGCCGTGTTTTAACGATTTCCCTCTCAAGACAAATCACACAAATTTTAAAGCATACGAAGGGGTAAGTAATCACTATTTACCATTCATTCACGCTTTTAATATTTATGCAACTGTAAATAAGAAAAAAATAGAAGCCCCTCTCATAAAGATTACAAAATGGTACAGACATACAACAAATATAACTATATTTTTAAAAGGTATTAGATTTATACAACAAATATAATATATTGTAATATCTAGTCACGTAGCTGTGCCCCTAGTTCACATAAATAAATGATATCTGTCTCTCAACCTTTCTTTTCCCCAACACACTTAGGGCCTGTTTGACAGAGCTACAGAGCCTGATTCTCCAGCTCTAACTCCTGATTCTCTATGGAATCGTTTCTCTGGTGGAAGTGATTCCTGTTTGAGAAATAATTATGAATTTGGTGGGGAGGTTCATAACTGAAAGGTTGTGAATTAGGTGGAAAACAGGTTTTTTTGGCTCCCAGGCTGCAAGTAAAAAAATATGAATCACTTTTTTAAATTTCTATGTGAAGTTGATTGATTTTTTCTTATTTGGTAGAGCTCTTCAGCTTCTCATGAGGAAGCTAAAGTTGAAAACTTTGCCAAACACATCCTTAAGCATAGATTCATTAAAATATAGGCAAAAAATGAATGGTAACACGGTCAATTTTGCTACTTCTTAATTTGTATGCTTAAATCTAAAACAACCTGTATTAGAATCGGAGCGTGTATATATCGCTAGCCAGCTAGCTGTACTACTCACGAGACGAACCTCAAAGCGCTTGCTTGCTGCGCTTCGAGGCAATCTTGATTTTGTTTCTGCCGCCGCAATCTTGTGATGGATCGCTTTTTTCAGGGGGTGTGTATAAATACCCTCACAGCTACCCAGGAGTTTAGCTGTGGGTAATCAAGTGCACATTGCCAGACATAAACACAAATGCGAATATTTGATAGTTAAATTAAGAGCCTAACGGCAAGAGTTTTACAAAAGGTGCGACTAGCACCAGATACATTACCAAAACAACCACAGGAAAGGCTCGAGCAGATAGACCAAGGCCTGCAAAACCAAGCATCGACGCTATCTACGTCCTTCCGGAACTTGCCATCTTCATTGAAATCTAAAAGGGGGATTAGGAGTAAGGGTGAGTACACAACCGTACTCAACAAACCACACAGAAATATTCTGAATATTACATGCACAGAGTTTCAAATGATTGGCTCTAGTTTAAGTATTTAGTGGATGCATGAGCTAGAACCTTATCTTAACATATATTACATTTAAAACACAAACCAATATAGCATCATTCACATCATCCACACCATAGAGATATTAATAAATCCAGATTATGTTAAGCAAGTTTATTTTAAAACTACTCAAGCTCAGTTATCGGAATCACCCGAAATTAACCCAGCTTCATTAACCGGAAGCACGGCGTATTCGAATACCATTTGGTTCACTCTGCAGAGCTACTCAACTTTGCCCACAAGATAATCTACGGTCGTTGGTGCCCTGCGCAATTAACATGCAACTTTTATGCATGCGGCCAGACCGAGATTAACATAACCTTTCATTGAATTCCCCCTCTTTAGCTCCTACCCAATATGTTAACTTTTATTCCCCAGCCTCCAGTGCCCACGGGCCAATGCGGGAGGCGCGTGCTGGTCAACTAAGGAATACCTACCGTTATGAGAACCGAAAATGGCCGCACCATTCCGTTCCACCCCCAACCCACGCGATACCACCTGTAGGTATTCCAAGGGGAAAAACAATATACCAGGCTACGTTGGATCAGGTCAACAGAGCTGATCGGCCCAACTTGTGGTTGAGAGAGGACTAAGTTATTTACTTTGCTTAAGGGGTTGATCCTTAAATGTCAAGACACACCCAACGCACAAGACCACACAGTACCACTGCACTCCATCACCGTCACACTTGGTGGCCATCGGTTGGAATGGGCAGAACCACCTTCCGTGGTCCCCTGTATGCATTCCCAACCGTAAAGGTGTTTTAAAATAAGCCCCAAATCGATATTCGGGTTTTGGGTAATTAAATGAAAGTAAAGATTATAGTTTTGACTATCCTACGTGGTTCATTTCATGATAATCTAGGGTTGACAAATGAATATGGCGAATCAACATGGTCTTAACAAGGGGTGAGATTTTAACTAGTCATGTCTTTCTAAACTAGCTCCTTTTTAATTGCTACTCTATTTACAATCAAGTGCAATAACTACATCTACATATACAAGAATTATACTGGAAAATGGGATTCAACATGTTCAAGGAGTGTAGCTTGCCTTATGAGGTTAGAGGTTCGCTTAACGAGAGACGGCTGTCGTCGGTCTGGTCTCTCATGGCGCTTGCTCTCGCACGGCTCCAAGAACTGCCGGCCTCGTTTTGCTCGAGAGTTGCTCCAACGCTTGATCTAGCTAAAAAGCTTAAACCAATAAATAAACGAACAAAAATAACCAAAGAAAGAAAAGCTAAAAGAATGAAGAGAAAATGGCCGGAATGGAGCTCAAGGGTATTTTTGGAATTTTTTTTGGATTTGGATTGGCGAAACAGAGATCATTTTTAGACTCAGCAGCTCGAACTGATCAAGAATATGTATTTTTGGCTATTTTTGGATTTTTGAGAATTTTTGGAATTTTAGGCCCAGGCGTAACGAGAGGATGCGCACGACAACCGGCCCGCAATGCAATGATCGAAAGAGGGCGAGGCGCAGAGAAATAATCACGAGTGGGAAGACACTCGATTTAATCAAGTAAATAACGCCTGGGAGAAGGAATGAAGTGGCTGGGGAGACGAAGGAGCTCACGGCGAACTCAAAATGGGGAAACACACGGACGGGGAGAGCACGGAGGAGTGTGGCGGCGAGAAGAGGCCGAAGGTGAAGAAGATGCACACGACGAGGGCGGAGGAGGGCGCGAGGGGCCGAAAGAGGTGGGGGAAAAGAATGAGAGCACAGCGGCGAACTCGGGGCTAGGCGAAATGAGGGCGCGGGAGGGCTATTTATAGCTCGCGCCGAGGAGAGAGGGATCTGTGGGGAAGGAGAGAGAGAGCCGGCGTTTTCAACGGGATGACGCCCGGGCGGAGCGGCGTCAATGCGGGGTGGGTGGCTGAAGGGATGGCGCGTGACACGGCGCGTCCGGTGGTGAAGGAGACGGGACGGGAGCGGTGAAGACGAGGCCGACGGGACTGGGCGACGCAGGGGAGAGCAAAGGCAGCGTTTTACAACGGAGGGGACGATGCGCGTCACGGTGAGCTGAGCAGAGGGGACAAGGCATGCGCGGGAATCGCGGTGCGGGGCGGGTAGTCGATGAGACAAGGCAGGGTGGCATTTGGAAATCGTCGCCGAGAAAACGACGGGCGAGACTTCGCTCGATCCAGTGGGAGGAAGGAGAAAAGGGGAGGAAGAAGAAGGAGTTGGCGCGGATCGGGCCGGAGGAGGCCGAAGGTGGAAGATGGAGGCCCATGGGCGCGCGCGGGAGAATTGAAAAACGGCCGGCGCGAAATTGGGCCGGGAAAAAGATTGGGCCAAAGGGGACTCGGGCCGAACCGGAAAAGAAATTTCCCAAAAGGGAAAGGCGGCCAAAATAGAAAGAATTCCCAAAAGGGAAAGAAAGCAAAAACAGGCCGAATAAGATTCGAATAAATCCAAAAAATTCAAATAAAATCCAATTAAATAAATAAAATAAGATTTTGAAATTTTGGGGTGTTTCAAATCTTAATTATGGATCCCAGTTTGACTTTCAAAATGTATGCAGTTGGGTGGTTTTCTCCGTTGACCGTGGGTGACGCGGCCAGGTAGCTCTTCATCTCCTGGTGCGCCGCCGCGGTGCTCGTCATCTTCTCCATGGCAATGAGCATGGCCAGTGGCGGAGCCAGCACAAATGAACAGCCTGGGCGCAATTACATACTACTAAAATTCATTGAAACAATATATAATGGACACAACTATTTTTCTAAAGACACACAATAGTTTAAGTCATTGAAATAAATTTTTAATTCTGGTATTTATATTTAACATCAAATTATGCATGGCATTGGAGAGTGCTGGTTACTAGCTAGTGAAGAGTAGGCGTTTCTTTGCATATATATATATATATGTGCTGATGTGCATGGCATTGGATCAACTCATCAGCATGCACTAGCATAATGCCCGTGCTAACGCTTACGCGATATTTAGTAATACAATTCAAATACACATATTTGACCTATAAAATTTAGAAAACATGGGCTATAATAAGAATGCTAAGTACTCATTATTGCATGCGCTAAATGGTTCAGACTCAGGCGCTTAATTACTCCGCATGACCATGCGCCAAGAGATGGTTCATATTATGAACAATTAATTAGCACTGCATGCATGCAAGTTGTTCTTGACTCCTAGCACAACATGCATGCATGCACAATTAATTAGCACTGCATGCATGCAAAAAGCATGCACACACTTAATTAGTAGCAATTAAACAATCATCAATACCATATACAGATTCCAATGCATTCAAAATTCCTTCACAGAGGTAAAGATTATAAAATGGGCAAAATTTTTTGTGAAAAAACACTAAATGTTTGACTCATTTTACAACAATATCAATTTGCACGAATATTGTTCTCCGAGTGAACAGTAACTCTACACCTTGTTCCTTGCAGAATCAACACCCTACAGCCATCAAGGAACATAGATCAATGCTAGAAGGCCAAACAATGTTTCTCAAACTCCAAACTCTAACGGAACCCAAAAAGAATATAAAGCAATTTAGGCCATTATTTTGTCAAGCTTTGAATCGCTAGCATCTATGAAGAAGCTAGTGGGTGTAGTCAGTGGTTCCAAATGTAGAGCTAGCATCACACATCCAAACCTCGCTGCGTAACTATGTTCGCTCTCGTAATCAATCTGTGATTCATATTTTGTCCAACTTCTCCTTTATTCATAGGACAATTTTTTTAATTTATATAAAAATAATAGCATTTACTTCCATTGCCCCGACTTCTCAATTAGAGTTGGGAGCACCACTATATGACTTTGGCTTCTCCGTGAGAATCTAGAGTCGAGTATGGCCAAGCAAAGACACCGAATAAATGACAATAACCTACTAGAAAATTAAAAAAACTTACCTCAGCAACAAGTAGGTGTATTCTCTTATCTGATGTTGCCAGAAGATTACGCATCAGGCAAAGATGATGAATTTATAGTCAAGTTGTCTTGTTCTTCTGCACTAAATTTAGCACTAAATTCTTGTAGACACTTATGGAGCATACCGCATTCATGAAGAATCTTTTCACGGGATAACTTTACATGTGCCGATCGCCGCTTCTCTATTAATAATCCTCCGAACAAAGAGTACAATAAAATATTAGAGGGAGAAAATGTTGATAAAATGAAATTTCAGCTATTGTTATTAGTGAATATATGCTTGAATTTAAGAAAACATAAAATGAATCGATAAGGGTTGATTGGTTTGAAGTTGTTAACATGCATAAAAGGACTCACACCCCTTTTCTAAGCTTCAAGTATAGTATAATGCAATAAGTTCAAATTTCCATGGTCGGTTATATATATAGAGAAAAATCTATATCCATCCTAGCTCGACAAAAGGAATCACATTGAGAATAACAAATATTTCTGCTTTCATTGATCAAGATAAAAATCATAATGTTTCATGGTAGTGTTCCCCAAATGGGATGACTGTTGCATGAAATAATCGCTAAATGCTAAACCAGATGATGTTTCATGGTAGTGTTCCCCAAATGGGATGATGTTGCAAGCTCCCAAATTCTTTTTGTTTAGTTTCTAGTTCTTCCAGTAATATTCATCTAACACAAGTACAAAAATGTTTCTACCAAACACAGGCCAAACTATTATATTATCAAAATCACTCAAGCCGCTTAGTTCTTATTTGAGGAATCCGAACACATATCTTCAATCTATAAGGGTATTGTAGGATTTCTACATTTCTTAATGCAATGATGTATGATAAATTTAAGTAACTAATTACCTGCTTGTTTCCTCTGGAACCAAGATGTGGTGACGCAATAGTTACAAAGTTCACTTCCTCAAGCCCATGTATAGTTCACTACCCCAACCGTTCACCCATCACATCAATGCCATCAAAAGTTAGCTTGTGCATATTGCAGTTACTACCTACAGAATTAAAATATCATTGAAATAAACATAAGGAAATGGTTATAACCAAGAAAAATTTCTTCTATATTGTGCAAAATGATATGTATGATTTCAACGCAATAACTCAAGTACAAATAGAAATAAATCAGATGTTATCTCGCAATAATAGATTTTTCACAACAAAGATTGTTTGAGGACAAATACAACACATACAAGTCAACGAGCAAACAGAGATGCATATGTTAAACACTCCAAAGATACCTGCTATCGTATCCTATCAAAATCATGATCCGAGAAGCACAACTCGCATGCCGCCACCACCTTGAAATGACTCGCTCTTCATGAGAGCTCGTTAAGGATCAATGCTTAGGTAAGAATATATGAGTGATCTTGTCAAGTTCAAAAATAAAACATTCTAACTTACTTGGGGAAGCGGTAAAAGTAGACAAGCCCATCTTTGAGGCAGAGATATCATCACAAAAGTGAACTCCCACCAAGAAGTCAGAATCCATAATCCTCTCGACTCAAAAACTCGCAATCTCTTTTGAGTTGCTCAAGAATACCAAAACAGAGGCACATATTGGCAAGGCTTGGAACTCTATAAGAGAAACAAGATTTTCTCAATTCAATAGAATTTCCACAATGCAATACAAATAAGCATGCAAACCATTTCACAAAGCGATAGCATCTCCAAATAAATAATTTATCCAATTTCATTTTGATTCTCACAGATTTGCATCAATGGTATGAACAACAAAATTACCTTGACTTCAGATTTCTTCACCGTCTTAATCATGAAGCGATCATCTTGGGTGAGGTAAAAGAAGCTCCCACTTTTCCCAGCGAAGACGGCCCTCGAGCATCATTCCCGCAAATCGCAAGCATGTAATCCGCCAGATCAACGTGAACAACTTCCTCAAATGCCCGAAAAATACAAACTCTCAAATAATACATTAAGACACAAAACAGAAAATATAAACTACATCATACATCGATAAGAAGGAATGGCAAGCAAGCACCGAACACCATGGGGCGAGAGTCCTTCAATTTGAAATCGATGATGAATGTGGCGCGTGACCTTTGACCCCTCGTGGGAACCGCGCCCGTAACTTCTCACTTGATCAAAATCACAAGCGCTCTCGGTTCTAATCGACGGCAGCAGTCAACTTCCCCACCAATGCTGCAAGATACCCACCATAAACACCCCAAATCCACAACATCACTAGAACCCACGCACATTGCGGCAAGATTTCACCGTGGCAATAACTAAACAAAGAAGGACTCGATGCCCAATTGCAACCGCAAAGATGAGCTCGTAGTTCTTATGTCCCTTGGAGATGGTTTGCCTGTGTCGCTTCCCCTTTGGTGTGGCGTCATGACAACGCCAGAAGGGCCTCCGTTGGTTCCTCTCACGAGCACTCGCAAGGCCCCGCATGTATGTCGCCCGCCACCAACGGTAGCAAGCCTCCCCAGAGAGGAAGCCTCGAGAAGGCCCACGATGTCGCGGTGATGTCCCCCGCCATCCGACTCCCGTGATGCTGATCCGTGGCAAGGTCGCCGCTTTCTCCCCAATCCTCCACGGAGGACCTTCCGCATGGCCCCCACTCCCAAGCGCCAACCGGCGGAAGAAGGTGCCGCTTATGGCGGTGAGGTCCACACAGCTCGCTGCAGAACCGACGCACCGGCCGCCGCCACGTGAACACCCTCGCCCCCGGCACGCCATTCTGCACGTCGTCTGACTCGACTAGCCTGGTTCAGACAAGACGCCTGCTCGATATCACCTCAGTACGCTACTCCCGACGCATCGTTGCCGATGCCCAGACGTGACGGCCGTGGCCGCCTGGAGGTTGCGCCGCCATCGCCTCGAGAAGTCGCCATGGCGTAGCTTTGGCGCCGACCGTGACACCGTCCGCCGCCCAGCGCCATGGTAGGTGGCGCCGCTGGCCCGACGAAGATGCCCTAGCCTCGATCCGGCCGCCGCGAACTCCTCGAAGGTGGCCCCGACGGTTATGAGAACCGCTTCGGACGCCTTCGCGCCGCCACTCCCCTCAGACATGCACCCATTCGCGCATTTGCTAACGGCTTCATGCATGCGGCAAGGCGGCTTGGAGCTGCAGATGGCGGCATATGGTTAGCTTGCAGATGACGGCGAAGCGTAAGTGGGAATCATAGCATACAAGGCACATCAAGCGGGTTGGCGTAATGGGGATTCTGTGGGTTTTTAGGGGAAGTGCGACAAGACGTTAGGTGGGGCGGTGGGTTTTAAGGTTATGGTGGGAATGGGAAGGGCAAGGGCGACAAGACGAATGGGAAGGACACAATGGCGTGATTGGAGGGATTCACGAGATCATAGGGTCTTGGGAAGTAGGCGTCATTAGTTACAAGATTAGAGGATAACAGAGGATGAACCAAATGATTTGAGCCATCGATTTGATGAAGTGGTCTGAGAAAACATCTCAGCACTTGATTTTGAGGAAGGGGTTTTTTTTGGTGCACATATTAGGATGGATATAGGAAAAGTACTCTCTGTGGAGGCAAAAAACTGCGTAGATGACTGTGTGGATGTAAAAAAATTTTAACTGGTGAATTATAAAGGTGTTTAGATACAACGCGGCGGCCGGAGAAGAAGGTGAAAAGCTAGCCCAGCATGGTTCTTACCGTGCCGTTTGGCCCTTTCACGAGCGTGGCAGATTAATTCCAGTCCAGGTCGTGCTACTTCGCTAACGGCCATGGCGGCGATCGCCGAGATGTTCATGGACCAGCAGGCCGCCGAGCCTATCGCCGGGCGGCTCCTCACCTTGGCAGCGACTGGTGAGCGTCAGAACGCCTTGCTCGGTCGTCCGTGCCGCCGGTGCTCATCATGTGACGATCCGCCGGCGGCCGCTGACGATGCGCAATGAGTCACAGAAGGTGGACTACGGCATGGGCCTCCAGGATGGTGTTCACGAGAGCCTTTTATAGTGGATTAAAATCAATATAAATCGTCAATTTCTTTAAATCTAATAGTTAAAATCAATTTAGATCCAGTTATACTATCACCTGTAGTATTGATAGTAAAATTCAGAAAGGGGTAAAAGGGTAAAAATTCTGGCATACTATTTGTTCTCTACGGTAAAACACGTCTTGTGATCCTGATGAAAGTCGGATGAATGGATAAGAAGCCTCTAAAGATCACTGGGTATTCGGTGAATTCAAAACTATAAACGAATTAGAAAAAATGTAAAATACCCCTAATTAATCGATAAAAAAATCTAAAATACTCTTGAGAAATAGATGATTAAATTTAATTTTTACTACCGCTACTTACTATATATGTCATCTATTGTAAAATTTCTCGTTCATGATGCTCCTCGTGGCCACTACGACCCCTAAGCATATCTATCCAGTAAGGACTAGTAACTAGCTCTTGTTCATCAACTCTCTACGCGTTCCGTCGTTACAATTTCCAGTGATCGATCTTTGAGTCGGTTTTAGTGTGATCATCGGATCAGGTTTGCAGTTGGTGCGGTTTTCTTTAGGTTTTTTCGCGTCTCTCTTAGCCACCA
>JAYEVE010000514.1:0-51435 GCA_036346375.1 Guadua angustifolia
ACCATCGTTGTATAAATTTGCAAGAACTCTTACGGATTGGTGGTGCCGTCGTAACTTTCTATAGGCGCCGGCGAAACTTTTCGGCCAATCCACGGCGTAACCGCGAGAAACGCTGATACCGGCGCCATAAACAAAGCGGCCGCCCGTAGAACTCGTCCGGAGGCGAAACATGACTCTCCGTGAGTCGGAGAACTTCCATCCTCGGAGCCACCGCTTGCCGCTCTGCCGGGCCGGGTGGCGCGCTGCTGTGCGCGCGAATCACCGCGTCGCCAGCAGGATTCATCAAGATGGCTTCTTAGGTCCCCACGGTTCCTTCGGGCCGGGGGCAAGCCTTCGCATCTCCTCCTAGCCACGACCCGCCGGGCCAAGGCGCTGCCGCCCGAGCGGCTGGAGCCCTGACCCCGACCCTATACAGGCCTGAGGCGGATCTGCCAAATGCTCTGCCGTGGGAGGCTCTACGAGATTGGGCAGCGCCAACAAGGCGCAAGATCCGTAACCGCAGGGTGGTGGGGAGTCTCCATAAGCTCCACCGGAGGTGGTCGAGAGAAAACAGCGGCATGCGGGTTTTGGCCGGGGTGGCGCTTCCATAGCGGCCGCGCGCCGCCGGATGCCCCGCGGCAGCTGGTGCATCACCGGCACCTGCGGTGGAGTGAGGCGGTCTTGTGATTGATGAGGTTCTTGGGACACACTCACGAGTATGGCCGACTCTTCTCCTTCTGTCGCCCTTGAACTCGACATCTTCAAATGCCGCAGGCTGAAAAAAACACCCAAACTTCATGGGAGATGATCGGAAAAACCGACTACCTTCCCTACAGCGCCCTGTCGGTGTATTCCACAGCGGGCCGAGCCTCTGGACCGGGTTTTGTTCGATGGGGGTGGCCGGTGGTTAGCTAACCCTAGCGAGAGAAACCCGGCACCTCTCACACTAACGAGCTCGATGTCTAAATTGAGATGAACACAGCGATTTTTACCAGTTCGGGCCCCCATGGAGAAAGATATGACCTTACTTCTGCTTGAAGTTGGATTGCCTCTCGAAAGAGTCGTTACCAAGTTTGTGGGTGACCGGCTCTTCTGTTGAGTCCCTCCTCTTTCTTTCCTCAAGTGCCCTTATATGCGGGCTTACATGAGCAGTTCGGAGAGAGGTCATCATGCCTATCTTACCGCATTTATTACACTCTTGCCATTTGTCCGTTCCTCGGCGCTAATTAATGCAGCGCATGCCTTCGCTCGGTTCTTCGGAATGTGACCTCTCGGTGGCGGTAGGTGAGAGGTGTCGAGAGAGCGGGCTGTGGCGAATTCCTTGGGACCGACATGCACAGTACAGCGAGCACCTACGACACGATCTGGCGAAAAACTTGAGGCAAGCCCGCATTCCACCCTTTTGCATGGCGGCGGAATAAGCGAGGCGTGCTCGTCGCATGCCACGTTAGTGGGCCCGGCGGCGGCGTGATCGCCCACTGCTTTCGCCCGCCGCCCGTGGGCCGGCACCGGAGGCGGGCGTTCGCGCTTTGCCGTCGAGCGCCACGTTAAATGGCGCCGGCGGCGAGCGTGTCGCCCCTGCTTCGCCCGCCGCCACGTGGGCCGGCACGGAGGCGGCGTGCCGCCCCTTTGCCGTCGAGCCGCCCGTTAGTGGGCGCCCGGCGGCGGCGTGATCGCCCGCTGCTCGCCCGCACGCCACGTGGGCCGGCTTTTCGGGCGGCGTGCCGCGAGCGCCACGTTGGTGGCGCCCGGCGGCGGCGTGATCGCCCACTGCTTTCGCCCGCCGCCACGTGGACTAGCATCAACGAGCGGGGTGTAGCACCCACCGCTTGCTAGGCGCCCCGTGGGCCGCCGCGCTTTTGTGCGGCGAAGAGGTACCACGGTGTATAATGCGCCCGGCAATGACAAAAAAACCGGAAGATGAAACCAACCTGCTTAGGGAGGATACAATTGTAATCTAACAGTTATCATATTAAGCGGATAAGGAAAGAGATATAATCTCCATCTTGTAATCGATTAGGATTTTCCTTTATGTAGCCCTCCTCAGCTATATAAAGGGGGTGGGAGAGGGGAGAAAAAAGGACAACATCATCGACTATAAGCTAGCCACATATAATTCGAACCGCAGGACTAGGGTATTATCTCCTGCGAGCGAACACAGTATACATCGTCGTCTTGTGCTACCATTGAGCTTAGATCCGGTAACTTAGCCTCCTTTTCATTATTGTCGGTAACAAACCTCGACAGACGGGTTCATCCAGTTTGTTGTTTGAAGAAGTGTACTCAGTTAAATTCAAATTTCACTGAAGTGTACTCGGTTAAATTCAAATTTTTGTCAAATTGTGGTCAAATTTTGTCCAAAAATTCTTTTTTTCAAAATTCTATTTTGTGCGATAATTTAAATTACAGGTCAAAATTTTGTCTAAAAATCAAATTTTGTCTAAAATTCAAACCGATGACATTTTGTCCAAAAGTTCAACTTTTATCCGAAAATTCAAATTTCTTTCAAATTTTACCCAAAATTCAAATTTCTTTGAATTTTACCCAAAAATTCAAATTTTAGTCAAATTGTTGTCCAAAAATTTCAAACTAAAATTTGAAACCTTGATTACAACTATCCCATCCATTTTCATCCATGCAACTAAACAAAAAATTAGCTCATTCTATCTATTTTCATCAATCAATTAAACAAAAATTGTCTAATCCTATCCGCCCAACTAAACAACCACGAATGACTCTATCCCATCCAAACTGGATGACCATAACCCCAACCTCATCCAGCCAACCAAACACACCTGAGATTGATCTATCGTCAAAGGTCCAGGAAATCGAATTGCTTCTCGTGAAATTTTCGTGTTTTGAACAGCCTATTTGAATTCTCGTGATGGAGCCGCAAAAGAGTGGGAGATTCACACGTTATAAGACTATCATGAATTTCGTTTGACTGGAGCATCTTTAGCTGCTCGCTTCCCACGTAAACAGGTGTGTCGGAATCATTAGATTGCAAATTAATGATCATGATGAAAGCTAATAGAAAATTCAGTGCCTTTCACTTGGTTGGTCATATCAAGATTGACCATTGCTGCGTTTCTTTGCAGTGTATTAGCTTAAGGTAAACCTAGATTAAGCTGATACATTTATCTTTTCTTTGTATCATCAAACCATTGGCTACAGGACACCACGGCCTACTAAATCTAAAACAAACGAGCAGAACTTTATGCGCTGTCGGAACGTACAAAACTAAAACCATGCTATAATATCTTTACTACCTTAAAAGATGTTAGGGGAAGTATCACGGTGAAAGTAGACATATAGTAAAATTATGAAAGTAATCAAGCAGTATATCCACTTTAGCCATGTACTTCCTCAAGATGTTAATGGTGGTTATTCATCCCCTTTATAGTTTATCTGTCTCTCCTACTTTATCTCCTCATTCTACCATCCTAAAAATCTCTAAAAAAAAAAAAAAACCCAACAAACAAATTATACTGCCTTGAAAATTCTCCAACAAAAAAAATTGTCAAAAGCAATTTCAGACATGTGGCGAAGCCAATGGCACAAAATGTGCTGTCACCGAGCACGGAGGTGGAGTTGAGGGCAAACTGATCCCTGCTCGACGTGACAGAGATAATATGATTATTTTTATCCATAATAAAACACAGATATTTAGCTATTTTAAATAATTAGTTATTACACAAATGTGCTTCTTCGCAGGTGCACGGAAGGTAAGAAACCACCCAGCCTCCTAAACTAATAATACATCTCCTAAATCCTGAAGAGTTCGCGAGCTCCAGTTCATTTGAGCGAGCATGGCTCGCTCGCTCAGCCGACGGTTCGGCTAAAAAAACGTTTTAGTCCTTTTATAAATTACGAATAGGTCCTTCGCGATTTTTTATGAGAGGAAGATTTTTTCCCCGAAAATTACGTTCGGGTCCCTCGCGCGCCGTTTTACGGAAAGAACCTCCCATTAAATTCAAATCGCGAACAAGCTCTTTTCTAATTTTTTAGGATAGCGGACAGGTCCAAAAACGTAACATTCAGGTCCTTGCTCCTTACGTCCAGTTCCTTTCTCCGTTTTTCCTGGGAAAAAAATATTTTCGTCACTAGAAATATGTGTGCGGCTCTATCTCTAGACTTTTTTCTCAACTCGATTTCCCATCTTGATCTCTGATATTTTTTAAAACATGTATTATTACTCGATAGCAGCGTAGAGTGTTAGACTCGTGTCGGTGTTTAAGTAAAAGCAAGCAAGTGAATTTGTAAGTCTAGGGGGGCGTGATCCCCTCCACTGAATGGTCGAGACCAAAGGGGTCCAAGATGTATCTTGGTTGGATGAAAATCCCTACTCCGATTAGTGGGGTGATCGTATATTGCTCTGATCACGAGGAACTATTTAGTGTTACAAGCGGAGGCGAGTCGGCCTCGAGCACCTCGTGCGTGGGAGTGGGCGAGATGGCTTTGGCGATAGGAGTTTTAGAAGCATAAGTGCCTTGAACTCCTAAGCGTTGCTATCGATTGAACTCTCCTTCTCGAGAGGGTCTGCTTCCCCTCATATAGCTTGGGGAAGTAGGTTACATGGGAAGTCCGGAAAAAGAAGGATGGGGTGCTCTCGTGCAGGAGTTTGGTCTTCAACCTTGACGTCCGGTCCTTTGATTTGATGCTGCGGGTGGTCGCGTGCCCCACGCTGGGTCGGTGGATACAGAGAGCGGCGGAGCATTCCATGTCACCGGGAAATGGCGTACCTGCCCTCTGCGCACCGATCTCATCTTGGCGTTGAGGCCTGGCCACAGAGTCGCCTCGGGAGATCTGCGTCCCCACTTGTTCATGACCGGTCAGCGAGTTCGGCGTTTATATTCGACCTGCTACCTCGGGAAGGGCCCCCACCTTAGGCGGTCATCTTTGGTGTTGTGCCGTGAGGTAGGTGGCCGGAGCAGGCCGGCCCTCGAGGTTCGGCGTCGCTTTCGGTGAAAACAATCTGAGGCTGGCGAGTTCTCGGCGGTCAGACCCTCTTGGTCGGACTACTGTAATGGAGTCGTCTAAGTCGTAGCTCGGAGGTGCGACGACTGTGGCGTGGGTCAGACGCCTTTTGGGGTCGGATTGGTCGGGAACCGGGCATCCTTGAGCGGGGCCTCCAGTCGAAGCTTGGGCTTCGAGGCGGCCCGTTCGTCTTCCCCTGGGCCGCTGGGGATACCTATGTCTCGGGTATCCGTCAACTCGGCAAAAGAAGGTTGTCATCTCTAATAATTTTGCACCCTTTTTCCTCTAGACTTTTTCGCCGTCGCAGTTCTCCAGCTCGGTCTCCAATATTTTTCAAATAATTCTTCGAAATAGATATTTTTACAACTCTATTTCTCTATTTTTTCCCGTTTAGCTCATTATTTGACGATTTAGGAAATAAAGGCGCGTAAAAAAAAAAAAATTTCCCTATGAAAAAATGGCCTTAGCATACATGTTATGCCGCGATTTTTTTTTTGTTCTTTTAGCCGTTTTGCTTATTATTTCGACAATTCAAAAAATAACAACACCGCCGGAAAAAAGAAAAAAATTTCTACGAAAAAACGTCACGCGCGGCGTGTTACGCCGCGAAAAATTTACTAGTTATAATTTATAAATAAGTTACATATACTGACAGAAACCAGACTATCATTTACTTGTTGGTTGCGTAACTTTATATGGCTAAAAAATGTTCTCGAATTTTGTATTTGCCACTAGGTGTCTTGTTGACACGAGGGCCTGGACCCACCTTACGCAAAATTTTTCTTTAAAAAAAACCCCTAAATAGTCAACTTCCATTCTGACATAAATAACTATATATACAGAAAATTATGTTCAACCATGCATAGTAGCTAGTGACCCTGGCACAAGTTATTCACGTAACTATACTAACTCATAAGGAAGCAACGGTTACCTTTGATATTTTGTTTATTCATTTTTCAAAAGCCAGCTTAAAATCAACAGGATCAAGGTCATCACTTTAATACTTACTCTCTCCATCCTTAGATACTGTCATTCTAGCTTTCAAATTTTATTTTTAAGTACATATTATTCTACAATTTCAACATAACCTTTTATCCTCATTTCTTTATATAGCCGCCATCTTTTAGCTATTTCTAAGATCATTTAGTGCTAGTATATTACATATTATTCAATAGCATTAAGTGACCTAATAAAAGAGGATTTTTTTTTTACACTAGCCTTGGTTAAAGTACAAAATCTAAAACATCGTCTATTTAATAATGGAGGGAGTAGTTAACATAAGTTGATATAATATTTGCAGCGTGGTAGTTTTGTTGGCACACAATTCTTTGGTGAATTATAATTTATTTAGTTGTGCTGGCTGGCCATTGAATGTAGATTGTGATTTCATAGACTGGTCCATTATAATTTCGTATATTCTATTGATGAATTACGTAATTGACCTTTGAACTTTCACAAGAAACAGGTAGAAGCAACTTTGGATAGAACTAGAAGAGTGTACGTTACTCATACATACTACCTTCCTTCTGAACTACCTCGAACTTTCTAAACCAAGGAAATATAACATATTTAATGTACTCCAAACAATGGGTGTACACTGCTAATTTTGGAGGGCAGAAATCTCTCCTTATTTTCCTATTTAAATAATCCTGCAATAAAGCCAAAGGACAGTACAAAGCAGTGAACAAGGGAGATAATGACCGCCCCAAAAATACACATCTCAGCTGTCCACTAGAAAATACAGCATGATCCACATCTCTATGTAGGGTTACACACTTTCACTGACAAAATGAACCGAAAAGGCACATCAGAACTGTAAAAAGACTAGATCCACATTTCGAAGGACTCAACTGATGGAGCCTCCTATACTGCAAAGAGTTTCAGGCTCCTGTTGATGTAAAGATGGCAATCTCACGATACAACCTCTTAACAGTAGCACCCTCTTTTTATAAAAAAAACAAGTTTTTCTTACAAGGCCCTAACTTACTACGAAAGATGGGAGAAAGTACAGTAAAATTGTACTGTGCAAACTATAGGGCTAACATGCTCTTGGATAACCTTAGGAGGCATTAAAGCCCTTCTATAATTTCCCCATATTTGCAAGATTTTGAAGTTCACTGCATGATTTACATTGCAGATTGATAATAACAAATGGGTCACAAGGAACTGTTTGTGCCCTCCAAAACTCTTGAATTGAAATGGTTCATGCAAATTTAGCTTGGAAATGCAAAAGGTGCACCCAATAAATAGATATAACCAGAGTTAGCACTTAGCAGGCCAACTTATTACTTATGACATTGCCAAATGAGTACACTACATACCTCATCGTGCGTGAAGATGGTTTGTGCTGGATCTCTCATGTTATGAAAGTAGCGGTCTTCTAGTAAATTAGGGTCTTCAAGTAAATTAGGTAGCACATCTGTACTTCAAGTTAAAGATGTATCACATGGAATATCACTATCCAAGCTCCAAACACCAAAGTACATACATACATCACAAACAAACTGGACTACAAAAAAGTGAAAACAAAAACCAAAGGTCCTACCTAATCATTATACTGTGCAACATAATAGTTGGTTTGGTTTGCCTTTTTATGCCTTCACAGTATTCTCTAGTAAGCATGATAATGTCTGGCCGATCCATGATAATTAACAAGCCATATGTCAATCTGCATCCATCTGCAACTACAAAAACAAAAGGATTTGAGTGTTTTGATGCAGGATCAAGATTATATACTTATAAGCAGGCTGCTCGTAAACACACGTTGTTTGTATCTCTTTTTTCGAAAGGACTAAGTTGTTTGTATCAGGTGAAAATGATTTTTTTTTCATTACAAATAATTCCTCTGTATTGGATACAGTGATGATCGAAACTAGCTAGTTATGGAAATATGCAAAAAGGAAAAAGCATAGTTGATCTGAACATGTGTACATGGTCTAAACTAGAACTTAAGGCTATTATTACTTGAAAGCAAATTTTGTGGCATATATTGCTGATGGTACAGAAAGGATGCTTCAGATCAATCAGTTGGCTTACAGTGAATATGTCAAGCCTTCCAGGAAGTTTCAGTCTTGCATCGTTTGCTAGAAACTTTGTTCAGGTTCTTTTCTCTTTTTTTCGAGAAGTCGAAGAAACAAAGGTTTGGTTAGACAACGAGACAAAATAACCTGATAGGGTATTTGGTCCAAGATGAGATAAAGTCTACAACCTACACCTTCAGCTAATTAGAAAAGTTAGCGTCAGCTTAAGTAGAAGACGACCAAGCTAAAACCAACAGAAAAACTAGAGCGCTAGCAGGTATCTAGGCATTTCGCTTTGGCCATTCGCCACTGCGCACTCTCCTCTTGAATTCTCTGTATCACCTGATGAACTGAAGAATGTTTGTCATTGAAAACTCTATTATTTCTCTCCTTCCATGTCGTCCAAGCGGCCAGGATTGTTAGTGATCCTTTCTAGCCTGCTTTTGGATTCGCCTTCTTGCCGTGATCCACCACGAAGCGAAAAAATCGTCTGCAATCCTTGGCACGCAAGACAGCGCCTTGATTCACAGCATCCCTCGTGGCCATATCTGCTGAGCTTCCCCACATTTGCTGAGAAGGTGGCCGATTGATTCCGGCTTCTGTAAACAAAGCACTCTGTTTGGTTCGGCAGCCCCGGTTTTTTTCAGCCGATCAGCAGTCCAGCACCGTCTTCTCACTGCTAGCCGTGCAAAGTACTTGCATCGGATAGGCGCCCAGCACTTCCAGATCGGTCCGGCACAGCTGAACTTGACAGACCCATGGAAGAAAGCTATATAAGCCGACTTGGTGGTGTATAGACCTGACGCCTCCCATCGCCACTGCAGCACGTCTTGTTGGTCCGGTTGCGTAGCGGCCCGCTGAATCAGATCCCAAACTCTGAGATATTCCACCAGCACCTGAACACTGATTGCACCACGGATGTCTCGTACCAATCTTCTTTCCCCAGTAAAAAAAACTACCCCTCCGACCACAGATAGTTGTCATTTTGGGTATTGACATAGTTCCTCGAAACTCAGTTTGACCATTAATTTTTATTATAATATATTTAAAAAATCTAATAAAATTATAATATTACGAAAGTACATTTAAAGCGAATCTACACATATAATTTTTATGCATCCAATCTAAATATTTAAAAAGATATTGATAGCTAAAGTTTCAAAAGCTTTATTGCACACATCCCAACTAACAAGTTATTGTGAGTGCTCTTTTACAATGGATTAAAATAAATATAAACCATCCATTCCATTGAATCTAATGGTTAAAATCAATTTAGATCTCATTATACTATCGCCTATATTATTGATAGTAAAATTCAAGAGGGTGAAAGGGTAAAAAACATGTCATACTATTTGTCATCTACGGTAAAATATGTCATGTGATCCTGATGAATGGATAAGAAGCTTTTGAAGATCACCAGGTATTCGGTGAATCTAAAACTATGAGCGAATTAGAAAAAATCTAAAATACCTCTGATGAATGGATAGGAAAAGCCTAAAATACCCTTGAGAAATAGATAGTTAGATTTAATTTCTACTAACACTACTTACTACTTATGTTAGCCGCTGTAAAATTTCTCTTTTGTAAACCGGAGGGAGTATGTGCTCTACTTTACAAGGATGATATTTATTCGTGTTTGTGTTGTTGTGTTCACCAAGCGTATCAGTCTCATCCCCTCGTCGGTGCACTCCTCCCACATATGCTCGTCAGAATTCGGAATGCATTAATACGCGAAACAGAAAAAATTGTAAAAATAATACCTAGTCGTCAAATGGTATGGTGAAATAGGAGTAATCGCCAGCGGGCTGGATGAAGAACGTATTGTTGCCATATTGTATGGCGACAACTCTTTAATCTTGCGAATAGCATTGCACCTACAGAGCCGAGGTAGCAGCGCGTGACACGTGCCATTGTCGCCATGGCATGTATCACGCGTCACGCGCTGATACCTCATCACAGCAGCAAAGACAATGGCACGTGTCACGCGCTGCTGCCTCGGCTCTGTCGGTGCAACGCTGACCGCGGGATTAAGGAGTTGTCGCCATACGATATGACGACAATAAGGTCTTCGTCCAGCCTACCGGCGACTACTCCTATTTCGTTATACCATTTGGCGACTAGGTATTATTTTTGTAATTTTTTTGTTTCATGTATTAATATCACAATTTCTTTTAAAAAATGTATTATTTAGAAAAATTCTCATACTCAAAACTGCAAACTTCTCATAGAGGCTCATCTGAATCCCTAAAAGTAGACGTCAAATTCACAAGCTATTAGTGCAACTGTCGCGAGTTGGGGGCAGCATTACGACTTTCAGACAATCATATGCTTACCTGTAGAAGTCGACAACACTACGACAGCTTCGGTTAAGCTGACGGACGATAGAGAATTTCTTCAAAAACAGGCTTCCTGGGCAGAGAGGACGCCGCTGTTGGTCGCGGCGGCCAGATAGTTGCCGGATGACGGCTAGAGGGTGTGTTTGATCGGAGGAACCCTCTCAGGATTATCTCTATTACTTTTAATTACAATTTGATGATGGTGATCTGTTCTCCTCCCCTCTAAGCATACGTACACCTCCCCTCTAGGCATACGTACAAAATGAAGAAAGTTTTAATTTAATTGGATATGCATACATCCATAATCTGCGGTGCATCAGACTCGTACTTTAATCAATCGATTCTATTTCCAAATACTGCATGACCAATTCTTTTTTTATATACTACACACATACAGCTTCTGAGTTACCATGTGTCTTTGAGTTGTCGTATGCATCCTTTTCATTAGATATTTACTTGCATGTGTAGATAAAATCATCTTTTTTTATCTAATCACGTATGGACTTGATTCCGGCCGATCAGCAACATGCGTACGGCCATGCATGACACGACTAGATAAGTTTGTAATCTCTATCTTTGCTAATTCTAATTATGAGTTGGTGGTGGTATGTCCGTTCTCCACGCTCACCTTGATACGTGTGTGCACCTACGTGGCTGAGTGGAAAGTTGGCAGTGACCACCTCGGTAGATTGGATTGGATAATCTTATTGTGGGAGGTAAATGAATATACATAACTTATTTATTGCTTTTATTTCTTCCATTGATCTGGTATTCGAAACGGCAGTGATTGCTCCTGGTGCTTTTCGGATTGGATTGATTGATTCCCTTCCGAAGGAAGTAGAACTCCGATTTATAGAGTTGGGTCTCTTCTCGTCTCTTTTCCTTTTGTTGTCTTCCTTATTCGATGATTTTTTTAATCTGGATTCCATAGATATCTCCTCGGTTGCTGAATCTATATAACCCCACCGTTTCTTGCCTCTCCTGCAGATGTGTTGAGTTTAACCGTTGAGCAGAGATAATGAACGACCTTCCTAATCTCGTCGATGTGGCGCGAGGCGGTCGCCGATAGTGAAATGGCGAGATAGGCTAAGCAACCTTCTTGAAACTTCGCCGTGGTGGATGATGTCAATAGGTTGAGGAGGCGCTCACGGGGAGGCGAGGCGGTGGAGGCTGGTTGATAGGGTGAGACTATGCTATGGCGAAGTAAGGCATCTGAGCCACACACGCGCGTGATGGTGATATCCACATCGGATAACGCCTACCTCTTCAGCGCTTTTGAGCTCATAAGGTGTCGTGCCCGAATTTTCACGGATTCGGATACTCTGTGTATTACGTACTAGTCGAGGATCACGCTAGTACACAGAGGATAAGCGGGTTAAAGTACCACAATCATACAGCGGAAATAAATAATAAGTACTTCAAGCATTAATAGTAACGAGTTACATGACCTTATGGTCACCTTACAATACTTAGCATTGCGAGCGATAAATATCATCAGTAACAAGTTCATTCAGCGGAAGCAAAATACGATAGCGGAACCACTCCTAGCCACGAGCTCTTGGAGTGCGGCTCAACCCCTTAGTCCTCCTGGCCTTCAATGAACTCCTCCTCCCAAGTGATGCGGCTTCATCTTACGAGGTTTTTGTCGATGCAAGGGTGAGTATACAACATACTCAACAAGTCATGCACAAATCAGATCTATTACTACATGCATGGCTTATTCCAAAGGAAGGCTTAATTGGTTATTTTGCATAAGCGGCATTTCTTTTAATAGGTAATCCTATTAGATTAAAAGCGATAAGATCAATAATATTTAATAATTAATTTCTCAATTCTTTTCCAAGAGTTTGGCACAGCCCTAATTTCATTCACCTGACTTTTGGCACCTGACCACCCATTCCACATTTTCATTTTGAAAATCTAACCCTTATTTGTAATCACCGAGCAATGTCGATCTGCGGACACGGCTATTGAATAGATTCACACACACACTCTGCGAGAGGTGTACACTTTACCCACGAGGATCGATCGTTCACCACGAGCGATTGATTGTAACAAAGTCTTTGAGACTAACATTTAGCAGTTGAACCTCTCGTTACCTCCTTCTAACACTTCCCTCACTCGGGCGAAGTTTAGGCAGGGGCAAATACCGTTGAATGGGTACCAAGCGCAGATGCGCTTCCCTCTGATTACCTTTGGTGTGCCTTTGTCACCGAAGGTTTCAAAGGAAAGAGGTGAAACCTACTTAACTAGGTCCGTCCCATTAGGACAAGTGGTTGTACACGGAACTCAGCTCAAAGGCTCAAGGTTAAGTCCTTAATTGTCGGGCAAGACAACCATTTTATACATCTCGGCACCAGCCTTCACAATCTTTTCATACATCCCATTGCCACAGGCCCACACATGCAAGCCTTCTTGCCACTTGCCCGGTCCAAAACATTTCCCACCAGTTTGCATTATCGCAACACATGCCAATAGCCACTTCATTGCATGAGTAGAACCACACAGTCGCTACCCTCAATTCCATTTCATGACATCATCGCATTATTTCAAAATCGTTCCATAGTGTTTAGTCAATGTTAGTTTGCAATTGAAATACATTCACGCGCATACAAGCGGGCCAAGCAACTAACCACGGTCTAGCCTCCGTGTTGGCATCATATTAGCATCAACATAATTTAAACATCCTAGGGTGACAAGGTATTCAGGGCATATAATGACATTATCAAGGTGGCATAATTCAAGATGGGTATTTTAACTACTGTCCCATATAAACAACATCATTTATACTTAACATAGCACGCAATATTTGAATCAAAGTATGTTTTTAAAATCTAGGGGCAATATGGTCAAAGCATGACTTGCCTTGAAGAGGAGTTGGTTACAGTCGGGGTTCTGCGGGTCTTCAAACTCTCCTCGGCAATTCCGGCAACTCGAGTCTACTCGGTACAAGCAAACACACAATAAATATATAATACAGACAGCAAATAATTTACTAAAATTAAATAAAAATCACCAATAAATAGTTCACATTTTACAAATTTTTGGGCACTGGAATCACCCAAATCCGAGTTAAGATGCAAAAGTTATAAGCGTTTTCAATTTTGCTGAAATTTATAAAAGAATAAACCGAATTATTTCTCTATTTTCCACCGATTTTCGGCTGATTTTCCCTCAGCGCGACCGTGTATTGCCGGAGCGAACCCGTCGCCCACGACCCAGCGGCAGATGGGCGGATGGCGTCCGCGCGTGGCGTCGGCCCGGCGGTCCACCGGCGGCGTGTGGGCGGTGAAACGATGCTTTGGGCCAACCCGAGCCGCCGACGGCCTTGAAGCATCAAGCCGCAGCGTACGATTTACTCTCGGCCGTTGGATTGAATCCGGCGGCGGAAAGACTGTCGGCGGTTTCACGTGAGCGAGCCTCGTGGCTCAGCGGCGGCAGTCGGATCGAAGATCTGATCGAAGATCTCTGCGGAGCAAACTCAACTCAACCCTACGGGGAATCGTGGCGCAGCGTCGACCGCTCGATAAATCCGGCGGCTATCGCTATCTTAAAGCGATCTACTATTCATCTGCCAAGCGTGGCCTTACGAAACCATACGATCAAGATTCTCTGGACAAGATCTATCGGGGCTATTTGACTCAGCGCTACGGGAGAAGCGTGGCGTTACCTTGCTCGTTCGATCACGAATCCGGCGAGCTACTTTGGAGCTTCGGAGGCGAGGCGGCGGTGGCGCGCGATTCCGGCGGAGAGCGAAAAGCGACCGGCTCGGTGGCGCTACGGGACTTCTCGGCGTGAAGAAGTGGACCAACGGATCGTCTTGGCACGGTGGACTCGGAGAAAGGTCCATGGCGGCGAGGGATCGTCGGACGGCGAGACGCGAAGAAACCGAGGTGGAGGAGAGTGTGAACTCTGGCGAGCTCTTGGGGAGGCTAGAGGATGGCAAGGCACAAGAAAGTGGCAAATGAAGCGGCGTGGAGTCTTGAGCACGGAGGGTACTTCACCGCTTCGGACACACCTCGAGGCAGCGCAAATCGACACAATCCTCGGCGTACTTGATGACCGCGGTCGGCGATCGCGCCCTCAAGACCGTGCGGTCGCGTCCGCAGCCGTTCGATCAAGATCGGACGGTGGAGATTAACCCTCGTTAATGACGGTATTTTAATCGCGTCCGTCCGTCGGGATCAACGGTGGAAGCGACGGTCGATTAGGGTTTTCAGGCGAAACCTGATGTTGGGCGGCCCAACAACGTAACTAGCTTATTTCGGCTTTCATGATAAAAATAAAAGCAGAAATTCAAAGTATTTATTTGGGGCACTAAAAATACTAGAAAAATTCTAGAAAAATTCTAGAAAATATTTGAGCATTTTGAGCTAAAATAAAATATTAGTTTTAATTTTTGATAATTACATTTTCTGGTATTTAATTACTCAAGAAAAATGATATAAATAAAATCAATTAAATCCAATAAATCCCGGAAAAATTAGATAAATTCCATTAAATGCAATTAAATGCAATTAAAGGTTGATTAATTCATAAAAATTTAAATAACTCCAAAATTTAAAATCGGCCAAAATTAGGGATGTTACAAACCTACCCATATGAGAATCTCGTCCCAGAGATTAGAAACTAACTTATAGAATAGGTTTGGAATTCCTTTTTGAGATCTTCTTCTCGTTCCGGTGGCTTCACTTTCGGTGTGATTGCTCCTTGAACTCTCTGAAAGCAGGTTGTCTTGTTTCTTGTTTTCCGATCCATGGTGTCGAAATTTTTATCGGTTGCTCCTTGTAAGTCAAGTCTTCACGTAGTTCAACTTCTTCTAGTGGCGTTTGTTCCTCGGGCTTTCGGAGACACTTCTTGAGTTGCGATACATGAAAAACATTGTGCACTCTGTTAGTATTTGTGGTAACTCCGGTGGTATCGACTTAGCCCTTACGACTTATGATCTTAAATGGCCCTACATATCTTGGCGCGAGTTTACCCTTTTGTGAAACCTCTGGACTCCTTAAGCGGCGTAACTCGAGATACACGTAATCTTAGGCTCAAAACTCAAATCTCTCTGGCGGTTGTCGGCGTAGCTCTTCTGTCTTGATTGTGCAATCTTTAACCTTTCTCGATCGGCGCTATTTGCTCTTGACTTCTTGAAGTATATGCGGTCGAAAACACGCTCACGAGTCTCATTCGGTTTAACGGCGTCCTACAAGGTCGACCATACAATGCTTCAAAAGGTGACATCGAAGACTTGCACGATAGGCATTGTTGTAACTAAACTCCGCATATGGCAAACATTTATCCCAAGTTGATGTATATGCTAACGCACAAGCTCTCAACATATCTTCTAATATCTGGTTGACTCTTTGATCATCCATCCGTTTGCGGGTGATAAGTATCTTGAAATTCAGCGGGTGCCCATTGCGGTATGCAATTTATCCCAAAATCTTGAGGTAAATTGGGTACCTCATCGATACTATCTTCTTGACACTCCATGCAAGCATCTGATTCTCGCCATGTATAGCTCGCCAACTTATCTCCGGAGTAGGTGGTCTTCACGGTATGAAATGTCGACCTTTGTCAAGCGATCCACTATGACCCATATGGAATCATAACCTCCTGCGTCCTTGGCGGTCGATAATGAAATCCATTCCGATCTCTTCCCATTTCCATTACGGTATTTTCAATGGGCTGCAGCGATCCTGCTGGTCTCGATGCATAGCTTTGACTCGTGGCATACATCACACGATTACTCGTGTTGAGCAACCTCTCTCTTCATATTCGGCCACCAGAACCTTTCTTTCAAATCTTGATACATTTTTGCGCTCCCTGGGTGAATTGAATACTTGGAGTCATGAGCTTCCTCCAATATTAACTGCTTTAATTCCTTTTTGTTGGGTACACAAATACGTTCCTTCATCCATAATGTACCTTGTTCGTCCAGTTTAAAATCTTTTGCCTGTCCTTCCACCATCTTGGCCTTGATTCTCTCGATCTTCTTATCATTCTTGACCTTCTCTAATCGATCTTCCAAGATAGGCTTTACTTGCTAATGCGACTCTGAATCCTTCAGGAACAACTTCGATTTTAACCTCTGAAGGTCCTTACATAGTCCTTCTTGACTTTCTTCTACTTCGGATTGAGACCATGGCTTTTCCTACTCGGGGCATCGGCCACTACATTGGCCTTGCGGAGATGATAATGGATTCCCATGTTGTAATCCTTGATCGGCTCTAACCACCTCCTTTGTCTCATGTTGGTCCGATTGGGTGAAAATGTATTTAAGGCTTTTGTGGTGCATATACACCTCACACCTATTACCAATAAGATAGTGGCGCCATATCTTCAATGCGTGCACTCATTTGCTAATTCTAGATCATGTGTCGGGTAATTCCTTCATGTGGCCTTAAGCGCCTTGATGCATAAGCGACTACCTTTCCATTTTGCATCAACTTCCCTACAGCGCGCCCTGTCCGTGTATTCCACAGCGAGGCCGAGCCTCTGGACCGGGTTTTGTTCGATAGGGGTGGCCTTGGTGGTTAGCTAACCCTAGCGAGACCCGGCACCTCTCACACTAACGAGCTCGATGTCTAAATTGAGATGAACACAGCGATTTTTACGGTTGGAGCCCCCATGGAGAAGATATGACCTTACTTCTGCTTGAAGTTGGATTGCCTCTCGAAAGAGTCGTTACCAAGTTTGTGGGTGACCGGCTCTTCTGTTGAGTCCTCCTCTTTCTTTCCTCAAGTGCCCTTATATGCGGGCTTACATGAGCAGTTCGGGAGAGAGGTCATCATGCCTATCTTACGCATTTATTACACTCTTGCATTTGTCCGTTCCTCGGCGCTAATTAATGCAGCGCATGCCTTCGCTCGGTTCTTAGGAATGTGACCTCTTGGCCGGTAGGTGAGAGGTGTCGGAAGACAGGCACATGTGAAATTCCTGGGACCGACATGCATGGTACCGCGAGCACCTTGACCTGTCTGGTGAAAAGAAACTTGGGGCAAACCCGCATTCCACCCTTTTGCATGGCGGCCGGTAAGCGGCGTGCTCGTCGCATACCCACGTTAGTGGCGGCAAAGCGGCGGCGTGATCGCCCACCTTTCGCCCGCCGCCCGTCAGGCCGGCACCGGGCGGCGTTCCGCCCTTTGCCCGTCGAGCGCCCACGTTAAATTGGCGGCCAGGCGGCAGCGTGTCGCCCACTGCTTTCGCCCGCCGCCCGTGGGCCGGCACCGGAGGCGGCGTGCCGCCCCTTGCCGTCGAGCCGCCCGTTAATGGCTGGCCGAAGCGGCGGCGTGTCGCCCGCTGCCGCCCCGCACACCCGCGTCAGGCCGGCTTTTCGGAGGCGGCGTGCCGCGGCGCCACGTTGGTGGCCCGGGCGGCGGCGTGATCGCCCACTGCTTGCCCGCCGCCGCGTGGACTAGCATCCAGCGAGCGGTGTAGCACCCGCTTGCTAGAAGCGCCCGTGGGCCGCGCGCTTTGTGCGGCGAAGAGGCCTACAGTGTATAATCTGCGGCAATGACAAAACCGGAAGATGAAACCAACCACCTTGGGAGGATACAATTGTAATCTAACAGTTATCATATTAAGCGGATAAGAAAGAGATATAATCTCCATCTTGTGTCGATTAGGATTTTCCTTTATGTAGCCCTCCCAGCTATATAAAGGGGGTGGGAGAGGGGAGAAAAAGGGACAACATCATCGACTATAAGCTAGCCACATATAATTCGAACGAGGACTAGGGTATTATCTCCTGCTTGAGCACGAACTGTATACATCGTCGTCTTGTGCTACCATTGAGCTTAGATCCGTAACTTAGCCTCCTTTTCATTATTATCGATTACAAACCTCGTGACCGGGTTCATCGGTTTGTTGTTTGAAGAAGTGTACTTTCGATTAAATTCAAATTTCCTGAAGTGTACTCGGTTAAATTCAAATTTTTGTCAAATTGTGGTCAAATTTTGTCCAAAATTCTTTTTTTCAAAATTCTATTTTGTGCGATAATTTAAATTCGGTCAAAATTTTGTCTAAAAATCAAATTTTGTCTAAAAATTCAAACTTGATGACATTTTGTCCAAAAGTTCAACTTTTATCAGAAAATTCAAATTTCTTTCAAATTTTACCCAAAATTCAAATTTCTTTAATTTTACCCAAAAATTCAAATTTTAGTCAAATTGTTGTGAAAAATTTCAAACTAAAATTTGAAACCTTGATTACAACTATCCCATCCATTTTCATCCATGCAACTAAACAAAAAATTAGCTCATTCTATCTATTTTCATCAATCAATTAAACAAAAATTGTCTAATCTATCCCAATGACTAAGCAATGCACAGATATTCTATCATCAAGCTGGATGACCATAACCCCCTCATCCATCCAACCAAACACACCCTGAGATTGATCTATCGTCAAGGTCCAGGAAATCGAATTGCTTCTCGTGAAATTTTCGTGTTTTGAACAGCCTATTTGAATTCTCGTGATGGAGCCGCAAAAGTGGGAGATTCACACGTTATAAGACTATCATGAATTTCGTTTGACTGGAGCATCTTTAGCTGCTCGCTTCCCACGTAAACAGGTGTGTCGGAATCATTAGATTGCAAATTAATGATCATGATGAAAGCTAATAGAAAATTCAGTGCCTTTCACTTGGTTGGTCATATCAAGATTGACCATTGCTGCGTTTCTTTGCAGTGTATTAGCTTAGGTAAACCTAGATTAAGCTGATACATTTATCTTTTCTTTGTATCATCAAACCATTGGCTACAGGACACCGGCCTACTAAATCTAAAACAAACGAGCAGAACTTTATGCGCTGTCGGAACGTACAAAACTAAAACCATGCTATAATATCTTTACTACCTTAAAAGATGTTAGGGGAAGTATCACGGTGAAAGTAGACATATAGTAAAATTATGAAAGTAATCAAGCAGTATATCCACTTTAGCCATGTACTTCCTCAAGATGTTAATGGTGGTTATTCATCCTTTTATAGTTTATCTGTCTCTCCTACTTTATCTCCTCATTCTACCATCCTAAAAATCTCTAAAAAAAAAAAAAAAACCCAACAAACAAATTATACTGCCTTGAAAATTCTCCAACAAAAAAAATTGTCAAAAGCAATTTCAGACATGTGGCGAAGCCAATGGCACAAAATGTGCTGTCACCGAGCACGGAGGTGGAGTTGAGGCAAACTGATCCCTGCTCGACGTGACAGAGATAATATGATTATTTTTATCCATAATAAAACACAGATATTTAGCTATTTTAAATAATTAGTTATTACACAAATGTGCTTCTTCGCAGGTGCACGGAAGGTAGAAACCACCCAGCCTCCTAAACTAATAATACATCTCCTAAATCCTGAAGAGTTCGCGAGCTCCAGTTCATTTGAGCAGCCATGGCTCGCTTCAGCTCGGCAACCGGAGTTCGGCTAAAACGTTTAGTCCTTTTATAAATTACGAATAGGTCCTTCGATTTTTTATGAGAGGAAGATTTTTCCCCGAAAATTACGTTCGGGTCCCTCGTAGCCCGTTCTGAAAGAACCTCCCATTAAATTCAAATCGCGAACAAGCTCTTTTCTAATTTTTTAGGATAGCGAGACAGTCCAAAACGTAACATTGAGGTCCTTGCTCCTTCGTCCGTTCCTTTCTCCGTTTTCACAGGAAAAAAATATTTTAAATCACTAGAAATATGTGTGCGGCTCTATCTCTAGACTTTTTTCTCAACTCGATTTCCCATCTTGATCTCGATATTTTTTAAAACATGTATTATTACTCGATAGCGTAGAGTGTTAGACTCGTGTGGGTGTTTAAATAAGCAAACAAGTGAATTTGTAAGTCTAGGGGCGTGATCCCTCCACTGAATGGTCGGACCAAAGGGGTCCAAGATGTATCTTGGTTGGTGAAAATCCCTACTCCGGTTAAGTGGGGTGATCGTATATTGCTCTGATCACGAGGAACTATTTAGATGTTACAAGCGGAGGCGAGTCGGCCCGAGCACCTCGTCGTGGGAGTGGAGATGGCTTTGGCGATAGGAGTTTTAGAAGCATAAGTGCCTTGAACTCCTAAGCGTTGCTATCGATTGAACTCTCCTTCTCGAGAGGGTGCTTCCCTCATATAGCTTGGGAAGTAGGTTACATAGAATCGGAAAAAGAAGGATGGGGTGCTCTCGTGCAGGAGTTTGGTCTTCAACCTTGACGTCGGTCCTTTGATTTGATGCGGCGGGTGGCGTGCCCCATTGCTGGAGTCGGTGGATGATGGCGGAGCATTCCATATCCAGGAAATGGCGTACACGCCCTCTGCGCACCGATCTCATCTTGGCGTTGAGGCCTTTCAGCCGGTCGCCTCGGGAGATCTGCGTCCCCCACTTGTTCATGCCGGTCAGCGAGTTGGCGTTTATATTCGACCTGCTACCTCGGGAAGGGCCCCCACCTAGGCGGTCATCTTTGGTGTTGTGCGGTGAGGTAGGTGGCCGGAGCAGGCCGGCCCTCGAGGTTCGGCGTCGCTTTCGGTGAAACAATCAGGCACTGCGAGTTCTCGGCGGTCAGGCACCTTTGGTCGGACTCTGTAATGGAGTCGTCTAAGTCGTAGCTCGGAGGTGCGACACATGGCGTGGGTGGGCGCCTTGGGTCGGATTGGTGGGAGCCATCCTTGGCGGGGCCTCGGTCGAAGCAGGCTGGCGGCGTTCGTCTTCCACAGCGGCTGGGGA
The DNA here is from genome assembly GCA_036346375.1 of Guadua angustifolia. Lineage (NCBI taxonomy): Eukaryota > Viridiplantae > Streptophyta > Magnoliopsida > Poales > Poaceae > Guadua > Guadua angustifolia. The sequence continues at coordinate 21,014 of JAYEVE010000514.1, forward strand.
TACCTATGTCTCGGTATCCGATCAACTCGGCAAAAGGTTGTCATCTCTAATAATTTTGCACCTTTTTCCTCTAGACTTTTTAATCGCGGTTCTCCATTCGGTCTCAATATTTTCAAATAATTCTTGAAATAGATATTTTTACAACTCTATTTCTCTATTTTTTCCCGTTTAGCTCATTATTTGACGATTTAGGAAATAAAGGCGCGTAGAAAAAAAGAAAATTTCCCTATGAAAAAATATAGCCATGTTATGCATGATTTTTTTTGTTCTTTTAGCCGTTTTGCTTATTATTTAGACAATTCAAAAAATAACACCGCCGGAAAAAAAAAAAAAATTTCTCAACGTCCTTGTGGCGTGTTCGCCCATGAAAAATTTACTAGTTATAATTTATAAATAAGTTACATATACTGACAGAAACCAGACTATCATTTACTTGTTGGTTGCGTAACTTTATATGGCTAAAAATGTTCTCGAATTTTGTATTTGCCACTAGGTGTCTTGTTGACACGAGGGCCTGGACCCACCTTACGCAAAATTTTTCTTTAAAAAACCCTAAATAGTCAACTTCCATTCTGACATAAATAACTATATATACAGAAAATTATGTTCAACCATGCATAGTAGCTAGTGACCCTGGCACAAGTTATTCACGTAACTATACTAACTCATAAGGAAGCAACGGTTACCTTTGATATTTTGTTTATTCATTTTCAAAAGCCAGCTTAAAATCAACAGGATCAAGGTCATCACTTTAATACTTACTCTCTCCATCCTTAGATACTGTCATTCTAGCTTTCAAATTTTATTTTTAAGTACATATTATTCTACAATTTCAACATAACCTTTTATCCTCATTTCTTTATATAGCCGCCATCTTTTAGCTATTTCTAAGATCATTTAGTGCTAGTATATTACATATTATTCAATAGCATTAAGTGACCTAATAAAGAGGATTTTTTTTACACTAGCCTTGGTTAAAGTACAAAATCTAAAACATCGTCTATTTAATAATGGAGGGAGTAGTTAACATAAGTTGATATAATATTTGCAGCGTGGTAGTTTTGTTGGCACACAATTCTTTGGTGAATTATAATTTATTTAGTTGTGCTGGCTGGCCATTGAATGTAGATTGTGATTTCATAGACTGGTCCATTATAATTTCGTATATTCTATTGATGAATTACGTAATTGACCTTTGAACTTTCTGAAACAGGTAGAAGCAACTTTGGATAGAACTAGAAGAGTGTACGTTACTCATACATACTACCTTCCTTCTGAACTACCTCGAACTTTCTAAACCAAGGAAATATAACATATTTAATGTACTCCAAACAATGGGTGTACACTGCTAATTTTGGAGGGCAGAAATCTCTCCTTATTTTCCTATTTAAATAATCCTGCAATAAAGCCAAAGGACAGTACAAAGCAGTGAACAAGGAGATAATGACCGCCCCAAAAATACACATCTCAGCTGTCCACTAGAAAATACAGCATGATCCACATCTCTATGTAGGGTTACACACTTTCACTGACAAAATGAACCGAAAAGGCACATCAGAACTGTAAAAGACTAGATCCACATTTCGAAGGACTCAACTGATGGAGCCTCCTATACTGCAAAAGAGTTTCAGGCTCCTGTTGATGTAAAGATGGCAATCTCACGATACAACCTCTTAACAGTAGCACCCTCTTTTTATAAAAAAACAAGTTTTTCTTACAAGGCCCTAACTTACTACGAAAGATGGGAGAAAGTACAGTAAAATTGTACTGTGCAAACTATAGGGCTAACATGCTCTTGGATAACCTTAGGAGGCATTAAAGCCCTTCTATAATTTCCCCATATTTGCAAGATTTTGAAGTTCACTGCATGATTTACATTGCAGATTGATAATAACAAATGGGTCACAAGAACTGTTTGTGCCCTCCAAAACTCTTGAATTGAAATGGTTCATGCAAATTTAGCTTGGAAATGCAAAGGTGCACCCAATAAATAGATATAACCAGAGTTAGCACTTAGCAGGCCAACTTATTACTTATGACATTGCCAAATGGTACACTACATACCTCATCGTGCGTGAAGATGGTTTGTGCTGGATCTCTCATGTTATGAAAGTAGCGGTCTTCTAGTAAATTAGGGTCTTCAAGTAAATTAGGTAGCACATCTGTACTTCAAGTTAAAGATGTATCACATGGAATATCACTATCCAAGCTCCAAACACCAAAGTACATACATACATCACAAAGGATATTAGAAGATATGTTGAGAGCTTGTGCGTTAGCATATACATCAACTTAGGATAAATGTTTGCCATATCACGGAGTTTAGTTACAACAACGACTATCGAGCAAGTCTTGAGATGTCACCTTTTGAAGCATTGTATGGTCGACCTTGTAGGGCCAGTTAAGCGGAATAGAGGCCGGTGGCGTCGTGTTTCGGACGGACATACTTCAAGAAGCGAAGAGCAAATAAGCGATCGAGAAAGGTTAAAGATTGCACAATCAAGGCAGGAAGAGCTCTGGAGACAACCGTAGTAGAGATTTGAGTTTTGGCCAGGAAGATTACGTGTATCTCGAGTTCGCCGCTTAAGGAGTCGAGAGGTTTCACAAAAAGGTAAACTTCGCGCCAAGATATGTAGGGCCATTTAAGATCATAAGCCGTGAGGCGAGTCGCATACCAATTTGGAGTTACCACAGGTCACTAAGAGGAGTGCACAATGTTTTTCATGTATCGCAACTCAAGAAGTGTCTCCAGTGCACGAGGAACAAACGTCACTAGAAGAAGTTGAACTACGGGAAGACTTGACTTACAAGGAGCAGCAGATAAAAATTGCGGACACCATGGATCGGAAAACAAGAAACAAGACAACTTGTTTACGTAGAGTTCGATGGAGCAATCACCGAAAAGTGAAGCCACACAGGAGCGAGAAGAAGATCTGAAAAAGGAATTCCCAAACCTATTCTATAGTTAAGCCTCGAATCTCGGGGCGAGATTACGGTAAGAGGGTAGGTTTGTAACATCCGAATTTTGGCGATTTTAAATTTTGGAGTTATTTAAATTTTTATGAATTAATCAACCTTTAATTGCATTTAATTGCATTTAATGGAATTTATCTAATTTTTAAGGATTTATTGGATTTAATTGGATTTTATTTATATCATTTTTCTTTGAGTAATTAAATACCAGAAAATGTAATTATCAAAAATTAAAACTAATATTTTATTTTAGCTCAAAATGCTCTGAAATATTTTCTAGAATTTTTCTAGAATTTTTGAATATTTTAGTGCCCCAAATAAATACTTTGAATTTGTCTTTATTTTTATTGAAAAGCAGGAAATAAGCTAGCTCTGGTGTTGGTAGGCCCAACAACTTGTGCTCGCTTGAGAAAACCCTAATCGGCAGTCGCTCTCCATAGTTGGATCCGTCGGACGGACGGCGATTAAAATCTCCGTTTAAGTGAATGAGGTTAATCTCCACCGTCCGATCTTGATCGAGCAGTGTGTATGACCTTACCGATCTCGGGGAGGCCTTGTTGCCGCCTGCCATGGTCCTTTGTTGGCCGTAGGGATTGTGTCGAGGATTTGGCGGCGTCTCGAGGTGTGTCGGCGGGTGAAGTACCCTCCGTGCTTTCGGCCTCCACGCCCGCTTCATTTGCCACTTCTCTTGTGCCTTGCCATCCTCTCTAGCCTCCCCGATAGCTCGCCGTAGTTCACACTCTCCTCCACCTCGGTTTTCTTCGTGCCCCATGCCGTCAAGCGATCCGTCTTGTTGTGACCTTCTCCAGAGTCCACCGTGCCAAGGCGCATCCGTTGGTCCACTTCTTCCTGCCGGAGAAGTCCCGTAGCATACCAAATTTGATCGTCTTCTTCGTCTCCGACCTTGAGGCTAGCTGCGCCACCGCCGTCGCCCGAGCTCCGGCGGCCGTCGGATTCGCATCGAGCGAGCAAAATAGCATACGTTCCCCTCTGTGGCGCTTGAGTCAAATAGCCCGATAGATCTTGTCGAGTAGAATCTTGATCGTATGGCTCGGGTAAGGCCACGTCGGCGTATGAATAGTGGTACTCGGTATAGCGATAGCCGTCGGATTTCCATCGGCGGTCGACGTTGCGCCACGTATTCCCGTGAGGGTTGAGTTGAGTTTGCTCGGTAGATCTTCGATAGTAGATCTTGATCCGGCCGTCGTAGTTGAGCCCCGTGAGGCTCGTTCACGATGAAGCGCTCGATTAGTCTTTCGCCGTCGGATTGAATCAGCGATCGAGAAATAAATCGTCTGGCGTTGGCTTGATGTATGTGCGTGTCGACCTCTGGTTGGCCCAAAGCTTTGTTCACCGGGCCCTGCGTCGATGGGTGGACCGCCGGTATCTTGACGTCGGTGGCGTCATCCGGGCCCATCTGTCGATGGCCGTGGGCGGCGTGGTTCGCTCGGTGCCGACACGTGTCGGCGGAGGAAAATCAGCCGGAAAATCGGTGGAAAATAGAAATAATTCGGTTTATTCTTTTATAAATTTCAGCAAAATTGAAAGCGCTATAACTTTTGCATCTTAACTCGGATTTGGGTGATTCAGTGCCCAAAAATTTGTAAAAATGTGAACTATTTATTGGTGATTTTATTTAATTTTAGTAAATTATTTGCTGTCTGTATTATATATTTATTGTGTGTTTGCTTGTGCAAAGTAGACTCAGGGTTCTAGGAATTAAATCGAGGAGAGTTTGAAGACCGTCATGGAACCTCGACCAGAACCAACTCCTCTTGAAGGCAAGTCATGCTTTGACCATATTGCCCTAGATTTTAAAAACATACTTTGATTCAAATATTGCGTGCTATGTTAAGTATAAATGATGTTGTTTATATGGAACGATGGTTAAAATACCCATCTTGAATTATGCCACCTTGATAATGTCATTATATGCCTGAATACCTTGTCACCCTAGGATGTTTAAATTATGTTGGATGCTAATATGATGCCAACACGGGAGGCTAGACCGTGGTTAGTTGCTTGGCAGCTTGTATCGTTGAATGTATTTCAATTGCAAGCGAACATTGACTAAACAATTATGGAGCATTTTGAAATAATGCGATGATGTCATGAAATGGAATTGAGGGTAGCGACACGTGTGGTTCTACTCATGCAATGAAGTGGCCATTGGCATGTGTTGCGATAATGCAAAGCGGGTGGGAAATGTTTTGGGCCGGGGCAAGTGGCAAGAAGGCTTCGTGCCGGTGGGCTGTGTGGCAATGGGATGTATGAAAAGATTGTGAAGGTGTGTGCGAGATGTATAAAATGGTTGTCTTGCCGGGACAATTAAGGACTTAACCTTGCGAGCCTTTGGCTGAGTTAAAGTGTACAACCACTTGTCGGAATGGGGCGGACCTAGTTAAGTAGGTTTCGACCTCTTTCCTTTGAAACCTCTGGGTGACGGTGCACACAGTGCAAGCTGTAGGGAAGCGATACTGTCTTTGCGGCTTGGTACCCATTCAGCAGTGCCTTGCCTGTCTAAACTTGGCTCACGAGTGAGGAAGTGTTAGAAGGGAGGTAACAGAGAGGTTCAACGGTTAAATGTTAGTCTCTGAAAGACTTTGTTACAATCAATCGCTTTGTGTGGTGAGCAGTATCCTGTGGGTAAAGTGTCTGACCTCTGCGAGTGTGTGTGTGAATCTATTGAATAGCCGTGTCATGATGCTTGGACATTGCTCGGTGATTACTGATCAAGGGTTAGATTTTCAAAATGAAAATGTGGAATGGGTGGTTGTGTGCCAAAAAGTGCATGTGAATGAAATTAGGGCTGTGTGCCAAACTCTTGGAAAAGAATTGAGAAATTAATTATTAAATATTATTGATCTTCTTGCTTTTAATCTAATAGGATTACCTATTAAAAGAAATCTTTGCTTTATGCAAAATAACCAATTAAGCCTTTCCTTTGGAATAAGCCATGCATGTAGTAATAGATCTGCATTTGTGCATGACTTGTTGAGTATGTTGTATACTCACCCTTGCATCGACAAAAACCTCAGAAGATGAAGCCGTACCAGCTTGGGAGGAGGAGTTCATTGAAGGCCAGGAGGACTAAGGGGTTGAGCCGCACCCAGTAGCCTGTGGCTAGGAGTGGTTCCGCTATCGTATTTTGCTTCATTGAATGAACTTATTCTTGATGATATTTATCGCCACTTGGCAGAAGTATTGTAAGGTGACCATAAGGTCATGTAACTTCGTTACTATTAATGCTTGAAGTACTTATTATTTATTTCAGCTGTGTATGATTGTGGTACTTTAACTTGTTTATCCTGTGTGTACTAAGCGTGATCTGGACTAGTCTGAGAATACCAAATATCCGAATCCGTGAAAATTCGGGGGCGCGACACCTTATGAGCTCAAAAGCGTTGAAGAGGTAGGCGTTATCTGTATGTGGATATCACCATCAGCGGCGTGTGTGGCTCGTATGCCTTACTTCGGCCATAGCATAGTCTCACCCTATCAACCAGCTCCACCGCCTCCTCGCCTCCCCCCGTGAGCGTCTCCCTCAACCTATTGACATCATCCACCACGGCGAGTTTCAGCAGTGCCGCTAGCCTATCTCGCCGCCCACTATCGGCGACCTGCCCCTGCGCCACATCGACGAGATTAGGAAGGTCGTTCATTATCTCTGCTCAACGGTTAAACTCAACACATCTGCAGGAGAGGCAAGAAACGGTGGGGTTATATAGATTCAGCAACCGAGGAGATATCTATGGAATCCAGATTAAAAAAATCATCGAATAAGGAAGACAACAAAAGGAAAAGAGACGAGAAGAGACCCAACTCTATAAATCGGAGTTCTACTTCCTTCGGAAGGGAATCAATCAATCCAATCCGAAAAGCACCAGGCGCAATCACTGCCGTTTCGAATACCAGATCAATGGAAGAAATAAAAGCAATAAATAAGTTATGTATATTCATTTACCTCCCACAATAAGATTATCCAATCCAATCTACCGAGGTGGTCCGCCAACTTTCCACTCGATACGTGGGTGCACACACGTATCAAGGTGAGCGTGGAGAACGGACATACCACCACCAACTCATAATTAGAATTAGCAAAGATAGAGATTACAAACTTATCTAGTCGTGTCATGCATGGCCGTACGCATGTTGCTGATCGGCCGGAATCAAGTCCATACGTGATTAGATAAAAAAAGATGATTTTATCTACACATGCAAGTAAATATCTAATGAAAAGGATGCATCACGACAACTCAAAGACACATGGTAACTTCGGAAGCTGTATGTGTGTAGTATATAAAAAAAATTGGTCATCGGTATTTGGAAATAGAATCGATTGATTAAAGTGCGAGTCGATGCACATGATTATGGATGTATGCATATCCAATTAAATTAAAACTTTCTTCATTTTGTGCATTATGCCTAGAGGGAGGTGTGCGTATGCTTAGAGGGGAGGAGAACAGATCACCATCATCAAATTGTAATTAAAAGTAATAGAGATAATCCTGAGAGGGTTCCTCCGATCAAACACACCCTCTAGCCGTCATCCGGCAACTATCTGGCCGCCGCGACCAACAGCGGCGTCCTCTCTGCCCAGGAAGCCTGTTTTTGAAGAAATTCTCTATCGTCCGTCAGCTTAACCGAAGCTGTCGTAGTGTTGTCGACTTCTACAGGTAAGCATATGATTGTCTGAAAGTCGTAATGCTGCCCCCAACTCGCGACAGTTGCACTAATAGCTTGTGAATTTGACGTCTACTTTTAGGGATTCAGATGAGACTCTATGAGAAGTTTGCAGTTTTGAGTATGAGAATTTTTCTAAATAATACATTTTTTAAAAGAAATTGTGATATTAATACATGAAACAAAAAAATTACAAAAATAATACCTAGTCGCCAAATGGTATATGAAATAGGAGTAGTCGCGGTGAGTGGACGAAGACCTTATTGTCGTCATATCGTATGGCGACAACTCCTAATCCATGATCGTTGCCCGGCAAACCGAGCGGCGGGCGTGACCGTGCCATTGTCTTCTGCTGCTGTGATGAGGTATCGGCGTGGCGCGTGATACATGCCATGGCGACAATGGCACGTGTCACGCTACCTGCTCTCAGTGGTGCAATGCTATTCGCAAGATTAAGAGTTGTAAGCCATACAATATAACAACATCGTTCTTCATCGACATGGGCGATACTCTATTCCATACCATTGGCGACTAAATATTATTTACATTTTTTTGGCGTATTAATGCATTCGAATCCAGCGAGCATATGTGGGAGGAGTGCAAGCGAGGGATGAGACTGATACGCTTGGTGAACACAACAACACAAACACGAATAAATATCATCCTTGTAAAGTAGAGCACATACTCCCTCCGGTTTACAAAAGAAATTTTACTGACTAACATAAGTAGTAAGTAGTGTTAGTAGAAATTAAATCTAACTATCTATTTCTCAAGGGTATTTTAGGCTTTTCCTATCCATTCATCGAGGTATTTTAGATTTTTCTAATTAGCTCATAGTTTTAGATTCACGAATACTGGTGATCTTCAAAAGCTTCTTATCCATTCATCAGGATCACATGACATATTTTACCGTAGATGACAAATAGTATGACATGTTTTTTTTACCCTTTCACCCCTCTTTGAATTTTACTATCAATAATATAGGCGATAGTATAATGAGATCTAAATTGATTTTAACCATTAGATTCAATGGAATGGATGGTTTATATTTATTTTAATCCATTGTAAAAGAGCACTCACAATAACTTGTTAGTTGGGATGTGTGCAATAAAGCTTTTGAAACTTTAGCTATCAATATCTTTTTAAATATTTAGATTGGATGCATAAAAATTATATGTGTAGATTCGTTTCGAAATGTACTTTCGTAATATTATAATTTTATTAGATTTTTAAATATATTATAATAAAATTAATGGTCAAACTGAGTTTCGAGGAACTATGTCAATACCCAAAATGACAACTATCTGTGGTCGGAGGGTAGTTTTTTACTGGGGAAAGAAGATTGGTACGAGACATCCGTGGTGCAATCAGTGTTCAGGTGCTGGTGGAATATCTCAGAGTTTGGGATCTGATTCAGCGGGCCGCTACGCAACCGGACCAACAAGACGTGCTGCAGTGGCGATGGGAGGCGTCAGGTCTATACACCACCAAGTCGGCTTATATAGCTTTCTTCCATGGGTCTGTCAAGTTCAGCTGTGCCGGACCGATCTGGAAGTGCTGGGCGCCTATCCGATGCAAGTACTTTGCACGGCTAGCAGTGAAGACGGTGCTGGACTGCTGATCGGCTGAAAAAAACCGGGGCTGCCGAACCAAACAGAGTGCTTTGTTTACAGAAGCCGGAATCAATCGGCCACCTTCTCAGCAAATGTGGGGAAGCTCAGCAGATATGGCCACGAGGGATGCTGTGAATCAAGGCGCTGTCTTGCGTGCCAAGGATTGCAGACGATTTTTCGCTTCGTGGTGGATCACGGCAAGAAGGCGAATCAAAAGCAGGCTAGAAAGGATCACTAACAATCCTGGCCGCTTGGACGACATGGAAGGAGAGAAATAATAGAGTTTTCAATGACAAACATTCTTCAGTTCATCAGGTGATACAGAGAATTCAAGAGGAGAGTGCGCAGTGGCGAATGGCCAAAGCGAAATGCCTAGATACCCTGCTAGCGCTCTAGTTTTTCTGTTGGTTTTTAGCTTGGTCGTCTTCTACTTAAGCTGACGCTAACTTTTCTAATTAGCTGAAGGTGTAGGTTGTAGACTTTTATCTCATCTTGGACCAAATACCCCTATCAGGTTATTTTGTCTCGTTGTCTAACCAAACCTTTGTTTCTTCGACTTCTCGAAAAAAAGAGAAAAGAACCTGAACAAAGTTTCTAGCAAACGATGCAAGACTGAAACTTCCTGGAAGGCTTGACATATTCACTGTAAGCCAACTGATTGATCTGAAGCATCCTTTCTGTACCATCAGCAATATATGCCACAAAATTTGCTTTCAAGTAATAATAGCCTTAAGTTCTAGTTTAGACCATGTACACATGTTCAGATCAACTATGCTTTTTCCTTTTTGCATATTTCCATAACTAGCTAGTTTCGATCATCACTGTATCCAATACAGAGGAATTATTTGTAATGAAAAAAAAATCATTTTCACCTGATACAAACAACTTAGTCCTTTCGAAAAAAGAGATACAAACAACGTGTGTTTACGAGCAGCCTGCTTATAAGTATATAATCTTGATCCTGCATCAAAACACTCAAATCCTTTTGTTTTTGTAGTTGCAGATGGATGCAGATTGACATATGGCTTGTTAATTATCATGGATCGGCCAGACATTATCATGCTTACTAGAGAATACTGTGAAGGCATAAAAAGGCAAACCAAACCAACTATTATGTTGCACAGTATAATGATTAGGTAGGACCTTTGGTTTTGTTTTCACTTTTTGTAGTCCAGTTTGTTTGTGATGTATGTATGTACTTTGGTGTTTGGAGCTTGGATAGTGATATTCCATGTGATACATCTTTAACTTGAAGTACAGATGTGCTACCTAATTTACTTGAAGACCCTAATTTACTAGAAGACCGCTACTTTCATAACATGAGAGATCCAGCACAAACCATCTTCACGCACGATGAGGTATGTAGTGTACTCATTTGGCAATGTCATAAGTAATAAGTTGGCCTGCTAAGTGCTAACTCTGGTTATATCTATTTATTGGGTGCACCTTTTGCATTTCCAAGCTAAATTTGCATGAACCATTTCAATTCAAGAGTTTTGGAGGGCACAAACAGTTCCTTGTGACCCATTTGTTATTATCAATCTGCAATGTAAATCATGCAGTGAACTTCAAAATCTTGCAAATATGGGGAAATTATAGAAGGGCTTTAATGCCTCCTAAGGTTATCCAAGAGCATGTTAGCCCTATAGTTTGCACAGTACAATTTTACTGTACTTTCTCCCATCTTTCGTAGTAAGTTAGGGCCTTGTAAGAAAAACTTGTTTTTTATAAAAAGAGGTGCTACTGTTAAGAGGTTGTATCGTGAGATTGCCATCTTTACATCAACAGGAGCCTGAAACTCTTTGCAGTATAGGAGGCTCCATCAGTTGAGTCCTTCGAAATGTGGATCTAGTCTTTTTACAGTTCTGATGTGCCTTTTCGGTTCATTTTGTCAGTGAAAGTGTGTAACCCTACATAGAGATGTGGATCATGCTGTATTTTCTAGTGGACAGCTGAGATGTGTATTTTGGGGCGGTCATTATCTCCCTTGTTCACTGCTTTGTACTGTCCTTTGGCTTTATTGCAGGATTATTTAAATAGGAAAATAAGGAGATTTCTGCCCTCCAAAATTAGCAGTGTACACCCATTGTTTGGAGTACATTAAATATGTTATATTTCCTTGGTTTAGAAAGTTCGAGGTAGTTCAGAAGGAAGGTAGTATGTATGAGTAACGTACACTCTTCTAGTTCTATCCAAAGTTGCTTCTACCTGTTTCTTGTGAAAGTTCAAAGGTCAATTACGTAATTCATCAATAGAATATACGAAATTATAATGGACCAGTCTATGAAATCACAATCTACATTCAATGGCCAGCCAGCACAACTAAATAAATTATAATTCACCAAAAGAATTGTGTGCCAACAAAACTACCACGCTGCAAATATTATATCAACTTATGTTAACTACTCCCTCCATTATTAAATAGACGATGTTTTAGATTTTGTACTTTAACCAAGGCTAGTGTAAAAAAAAAAATCCTCTTTTATTAGGTCACTTAATGCTATTGAATAATATGTAATATACTAGCACTAAATGATCTTAGAAATAGCTAAAAGATGGCGGCTATATAAAGAAATGAGAATAAAAGGTTATGTTGAAATTGTAGAATAATATGTACTTAAAAATAAAATTTGAAAGCTAGAATGACAGTATCTAAGGATGGAGAGAGTAAGTATTAAAGTGATGACCTTGATCCTGTTGATGTTAAGCTGGCTTTTGAAAAATGAATAAACAAAATATCAAAGGTAACCGTTGCTTCCTTATGAGTTAGTATAGTTACGTGAATAACTTGTGCCAGGGTCACTAGCTACTATGCATGGTTGAACATAATTTTCTGTATATATAGTTATTTATGTCAGAATGGAAGTTGACTATTTAGGGGTTTTTAAAGAAAAATTTTGCGTAAGGTGGGTCCAGGCCCTCGTGTCAACAAGACACCTAGTGGCAAATACAAAATTCGAGAACATTTTTAGCCATATAAAGTTACGCAACCAACAAGTAAATGATAGTCTGGTTTCTGTCAGTATATGTAACTTATTTATAAATTATAACTAGTAAATTTTTAAGCGTAACACATGCTTGTAACATTCCAGTAGAAATTTTTTCTTTTTCGGCGGTGTTGTTATTTTTGAATTGTCGAAATAATAAGCAAAGCGGCTAAAGAACAAAAAAAAAAATCATGACATAACATGGTAGCGTCGTCATTTTTCATAGGAAATTTTCTTTTTTTAGTAGCCTTATTTCCTAAATCGTCGAAATAATGGCGAAGCAGGGAAAAAAATAGAGAAATAGAGTTGTAAAAATATCTATTTGAAGAATTATTTGGAAAATATTGGAGACGAAATTGGAGAAGCTGCGGCGAAAAAGTCTAGAGGAAAAAGGGTGCAAAATTATTAGAGATGACAACCTTCTTTTGCGAGTTGCGGATACAGAGACATAGGTATCCCAGTGAGGGGAAGGCGAGCGGGCCGCCTCGAAGCTAAGCTTATTTGGAGGCCCGCTCAAGGATGCGGGTTCCCGACCAATCCGACCCCAAAAAGCGCCGACCCACGCCACAGGTCGAGCACCCTCAGAGCTCGACTTAGGCGACCCACAAGGTAGTCAGGCCAGTGAGTCGGACCGCTCGAAACTCTGGCGGGGCTCAGTTGTTTTCACGGGAAGCGAGGCGTCGAGAACCTCGAGGCCGGCCTCTGTTCCGGTCACCTACCCCGCTGGCACAACACCTCAGCATGACCGCCCTAAGGTGGGGCCCCTTCCAGGAGTAGCGGTGGCGAATATAAACGCCGAACTCGTCGACCGGTCATGAACAGTGGGGGGACGCGTACCCTCCCGAGGCGACTCGAGCCGAGCGTCTCAACGTCGGCATGAGGCTGAGTGCGCGGAGGCGAGTCGCCATTTCCCGGTGACATGGAATGCTCCGCCGCTCTCTGTATCCACCGACCCAGCGTGGGGCACGCGACCACCCGTCAGGCATCAAATCAAAGGACCGGACGTCAAGGTTGAAGACCAAACTCCCAGACGTAGGGCACCCCATCCTTCTTTTTCCAGACTCCCATGTAACCTACTTCCCCAAGCTATATGAGGGGAAGCAGGACCCTCTGGAGAAGGAGAGTTCAATCGATAGCAACGCTTAGGAGTTCGAAGGCACTTGCGTTCTAAAACTCCTATCGCTCAAAGCCATCTCGGCCCACTCCCACGCACGAGGTGCTCGAGGCCAGACCTCGCCCTCCGCTTGTAACACGAAATAGTTCCTGCATCGGGGAGCAATATCGATCACCCACAAGTGGGTAGGGATTTTCATCCGAACGATATACATCTTGGACCCCTTTTGGTCGACCATTGAGTGGGATCACGCGACCCTAGACTTACAAATTCACTTGCGGTTTCTGAAACACCGACCACGAGTCTAACACTCTCTGGCGTTTACGAGTAATAATACATGTTTTAAAAATATCGAGAGATCAAGATGGGAAATCGAGTTGAGAAAAAAGTCTAGAGATAGAGCGCACACATATTTCTAGTGGCGAAAATATTTTTCCGGGAAAAAGCGGAGAAAGGCTGGGCGTAAGGAGCAAGGACACGAATGTTACGTTTTGGACTGTCGCTATCCTAAAAAATTAGAAAAGAGCTTGTTCGCGATTTGAATTTAATGGGAGGTTCTTTCCGTAAAGCGGGCTTGAGGGACCCGAACGTAATTTTCGGGGAAAAAATCTTCCTCTCATAAAAAATCGCGAAGGACCTATTCGTAATTTATAAAAGGACTAAAACGTTTTTTTTTAGCCGAACCGGTCGGCCGGCTCGAGCCGAGCCGCGGCTCGGCTCAAATGAACTGGAGCTCGCGAACTCTTCAGGATTTAGGAGATGTATTATTAGTTTAGGAGGCTGGGTGGCTCTTACCTTCCGTGCACCTGCGAAGAAGCACATTTGTGTAATAACTAATTATTTAAAATAGCTAAATATCTGTGTTTTATTATGGATAAAAATAATCATATTATCTCTGTCACGTCGAGCAGGGATCAGTTTGCCCTCAACTCCACCTCCGTGCTCGGTGACAGCACATTTTGTGCCATTGGCTTCGCCACATGTCTGAAATTGCTTTTGACAATTTTTTTTTGTTGGAGAATTTTCAAGGCAGTATAATTTGTTTGTTGGGTTTTTTTTTTCTTTTTTTAGAGATTTTTTAGGATGGTAGAATGAGGAGATAAAGTAGGAGAGACAGATAAACTATAAAAGGGGATGAATAACCACCATTAACATCTTGAGGAAGTACATGGCGAAAGTGGATATACTGTTTGATTACTTTCATAATTTTACTATATGTCTACTTTCACCGTATACTTCCCCTAACATCTTTTAAGGTAGTAAAGATATTATAGCATGGTTTTAGTTTTGTACGTTCCGACAGCGCATAAAGTTCTGCTCTCGTTTGTTTTAGATTTAGTAGGCCGTGGTGTCCTGTAGCCAATGGTTTGATGATACAAAGAAAAAGATAAATGTATCAGCTTAATCTAGGTTTACCTTAAGCTAATACACTGCAAAGAAACGCAGCAATGGTCAATCTTGATATGACCAACCAAGTGAAAGGCACTGAATTTTCTATTAGCTTTCATCATGATCATTAATTTGCAATCTAATGATTCCGACACACCTGTTTACGTGGGAAGCGAGCAGCTAAAGATGCTCCAGTCAAACGAAATTCATGATAGTCTTATAACGTGTGAATCTCCCACTCTTTTGCGGCTCCATCACGAGAATTCAAATAGGCTGTTCAAAACACGAAAATTTCACGAGAAGCAATTCGATTTCCTGGACCTTTGACGATAGATCAATCTCAGGGTGTGTTTGGTTGGCTGGATGAGGTTGGGGGTTATGGTCATCCAGTTTGGATGGGATAGAGTCATTCAGGTGGTTGTTTAGTTGGGCGGATAGGGATTAGACAATTTTTTGTTTAATTGGATTGATGAAAATAGATAGAATGAGCTAATTTTTTTGTTTAGTTGCATGGATGAAAATGGATGGGATAGTTGTAATCAAGGTTTCAAATTTTAGTTTGAAATTTTTGGACAACAATTTGACTAAAATTTGAATTTTTGGGTAAAATTCGAAAGAAATTTGAATTTTTGGGTAAAATTTGAAAGAAATTTGAATTTTCGGATAAAAGTTGAACTTTTGGACAAAATGTCATCGAAGTTTGAATTTTTAGACAAAATTTGATTTTTTAGACAAAATTTTGACTGTAATTTAAATTATCAGACAAAATAGAATTTTGAAAAAAAAAGAATTTTTGGACAAAATTTGACCACAATTTGACAAAAATTTGAATTTAACAAGTACACTTGATGAAATTTGAATTTAGCAGTACACTTCTTCAAACAACAAATTGGATGAACCCATCATCGAGGTTTGTTCTGACAATAATGAAAAGGAGGCTAAGTATTTGGATCGGAGCTCAATGGTAGCACAAGGCATACGATGTATCTGAGTTAAGACTCTCGCGGTGGAGATAATACCTAGTCACGTGCTCACGGAATTATATGTGGCTAGCTTATAGGCGATGATGTTGTCCTCTTTTTCTCCCCCTCTCCCACCCCCCTTTATATAGCGGGGGAGGGCGGTTACAAAGGAAAATCCTAATCGATTACAAGATGGAGATTATATCTCTTTCCTTATCCGTTTAATATGATAACGGTTAGGATTACAATTGTATCCTCCTAAGCAAGGTTGGTTTCCATCTTACGGGTTTCTTTCTTTCTTTGTCGGCGTACTATACACGAGGTACCCTCTTCGCCGCACAAAAGCGTCGTGTACGTGGCGATCTAACAGCGGGTGGGTGCTTACACCGTCTGTTGGATGCTAGTCACGTGGCGTCTTGAGCGGCAGTGGCGATCACGCCTGCTGCGCGGCGCCCAACCAACGTGGCGGCTGGCGAACGCATACGCCCTCCAGTGCGGTCCACGTGGTGTGCGGGCGGCAGTGGCGATCACGCCCTGCGCGGCGGCCGCCAACGTGGCGGCTTTGCGAAGCGGCGGCGAGCACGCCACGCCCTCCGGTGCCGGTCCACGTGGCGTCGCGGCGGCAGTGGCGATCACGCCACTGCGCCGGCGCCCAGCTAACGTGGCGGCTTGGCAGGCGGCGGCGAGAACGCCACCCTCCGGTGCCGGTCACGTGGCGTCGCAGGCGGCAGGTGGCGATCACGCCTGCGCGCGGCGCCCGATAACGTGGCATGCGGGCGAAACACGCCTCGTTTATTCATTG
Source organism: Guadua angustifolia (assembly GCA_036346375.1). NCBI lineage: Eukaryota > Viridiplantae > Streptophyta > Magnoliopsida > Poales > Poaceae > Guadua > Guadua angustifolia. The sequence goes on from JAYEVE010000514.1 coordinate 37,537, forward strand.
CCATGCAAAAGGTGGAATGCGGTGGCCGTCACGAAGTTTCTTCGCCGCCGTCTTGTCGAAGCGAGCTGTTGTACGGGCATGTCGGTCCCAAGGAATTACACTCTGAGCCCGTTCCTCGACACCTCTCACCTACATCACCGAGAGGTCACATTCGGAAGAACCGGCGAAGGCATCGGCTGGCATTAATTAGCCAGGAGCGGGAGACGTGCAAGAGTGTAATAAATCGTGTAAGATAGGCATGATGACCTCTCTCTGAATCGGCTCATATGGCCGTGCATATAAGGGCACTTGAGGAAAGAAAGAGGAGGGACTCAACGAAGAGTGGTCACCCACAAACTTAGTAACGACCCTTCGAGAGGCAATCCAACTAAGCGAGGAAGTAAAGGCATTACCCTTCTCCATGGGGGCTGAACACAGGTAAAAAATCGTTGTGTTCATCTGAATTTAGACATCGAGCTCGTTAGTGTGAGAGGTCTTGGGGTTTCCCTCTGCTAGGGTTAGCCAACTCTAAAGCCACCCCTATCGAACAAAACCCGGTCCAGTAGGCTCGGGCTGTCAGTGGAATACAAGCGAAGCGCGCCAGTGAGGGAAGGTGGTCAGTTTTCGATCATCTCTCCGGCGAGTTTGGGTGTTTTCTTTCGATTCTGTGCATTTGAAGATGTCGAGTTGGCGGCAGGAAGGAGAAGAGTCGGGCCATACTCGAGTGTGTCGGCAACCTCATCAATCACAAGACCGTCTCCTCCACCCCGAAGTCTTGGTGATACACAGTGCAGCGGTGGGAGCATCGATCTTGGCCAGGCATGCATGTATAGGCGGCCACCGGCTCAAAACTGCATGCGCTCGTCTTCTCTGGACCACCCTCGGTGGAGCTTGCGGGGAACTCCCAGCCACCCGTAGCTCACGGATCTTCCGGCCTTGTCGTGTGCCCAACCAGGTAGAGACCTCGGCCGTGAACATCGGTGGTGATCCGCCCCCGGAGGCCAGGCGGCGGGGGCTCGCGAGGCTCCAGCCGCCTGGCGGCGTCTTAGCCCGATGGGTCGAGGCTAGGGAGGAGATCTTGCCTTGTGCGTCGGTCCCGGCTCGAAAGGCAAGTGGGGACCTAAAGCCATCTTGATGAATCCGTCGGCGGCGGTGATCTTCGCGACGCGTCTTGCGCCACCGGCTCGGGCGGGGCGTGGCAAGCGGGTGGCTCAGGGATGGAAGTTCCTCCGGCTTCGGCGGAGAGTCATGTTTCCGCTCTCGGATCGAGTTCGTGGCGGCGGGCTTTGTTTATGGCGTCGGGTATCGAGCGTTCTCTCGTGATTCGCCGTGTGGATTAACCCGAAAAGTTTCGCGGCGTCTATAGAAGATTCTGACGGCACCACCAATCGGAAGAGTTCTTGCAAATTTATACAACGATGGTGCGAGCGGTACGGTGGGTCGGGAAAGTTATGGCCAATTATTTTTCGGCGACCTTGGCGGGCTCTGCCGTTCTTGGTTATTGAACCTCCGCGAGTCGGTGCACTCGTGGGAGGCTGTGTAACCTTTTGTCGCCAATTTCGGGGCTCTTTCGCGCGGCCGGGCGTGGAGGATGATCTGCATGCCTGGAGCGACGCATAAGAAGTCGTTGCGTGATTTCATCCGTGATTACGCCATTGCCGCAACACGATTCCCCATATTTGAACAATCGGTCGTCATCGCCAGAAGCGTCGCGGCCAAGTAAAATGAAGGGAAGATGGCCACGTACCATCGGCACCACCTCGAGTTGTTTTCCCTTGCGCATAAGTGCGCGCAGACATGAGCGAGGGGCTGGTGCGGCCCCGGTGGCGAGGCAAAGATGAAGCCGGAACCTCGAAGGGTTCGGTCAAATCAACAAAAGCGGAAGCATGAGGCGGAGAGACCCAGCGGGTCTTGGCGCCGAGTGTGACTGCGAACTCGGTCGCCGGGCGTGGCCGCCGAGATCGTAGCGGACAACCGCCATGAGCGGCGTGACAATCGCCGGGATAGGCATGACGATCGCCGGGACCGTAGCGATAACCGTCGCGATCGCGGAGCGATCGTCGCGGGCCGAACGAAAGAGGCCTTGGTGCCCAATTCATCGGACCGACACCCATGACTTGGACAATTGTCAAGTTGTGGATAGAATGGTAAGCGACGGATCAAGGCGCCGCCCTCGTGATGAGGCGTCACTCTCGTGGCGGTGATCGTGATGAAGACCCATGGCGGCTTTCGGCGAGCGGATCATACCTTGGCGTATATCTATGGTGGCTCGTCCGCCCCGCTCTAATACCGCTTACAAGCGGTTGAAGAGGAGGTGTGTCTTCGAGAGGCGAGCTCGAGTCGCGTCGGATCTTTGAAATGGTCGGAGGAGCGATCATCTTGATCGGTGACCACCACGATTGCACCCCGACCTGGACATCTCCGATTGTGGTGTCGCCTGATCTGGAATGTTAATTTGGGCCGTGTCTTTGGTGGATGGAGGGAGTTCTCTCGATATCTTGTCCTCCACGGCGTTCCTAGCTCTCCAAATCCATGGCGGGATCTCCATCCGTTGAGGAAGATTACGTGTATCTCGAGTTCTGCGCCGCTTAAGGGAGTCGAGAGGTTTCACAAAAAGGTAAACTCGCGCCAAGATATGTAGGGCCATTTAAGATCATAAGCCGTGAAATGATCGCATACCAATTTGGAGTTACCCACAGGTCACTAAGAGGTGCACAATGTTTTTCATGTATCGCAACTCAAGTGTCTCCGAACACGAGGAACAAAGCGTCACTAGAAGAAGTTGAACTACGGAAGACTTGACTTACAAGACAGCCAGATAAAAATTACGGACACCATGGATCGGAAAACAAGAAACAAGACAACTGGTTTTACAGAGGAGTTCGATGGAGCAATCACAGAAAAGTGAAGCCAGGAGCGAGAAGAAGATCTGAAAAAGAATTCCCAAACCTATTCTATAGTTAAGCCTCGAATCTCGGGGCGAGATTACATTAAGAGTGAGTTTGTAACATCCGAATTTTGGCGATTTTAAATTTTGGAGTTATTTAAATTTTATGAATTAATCAACCTTTAATTGCATTTAATTGCATTTAATGGAATTTATCTAATTTTAAGTTTATTGGATTTAATTGGATTTTATTTATATCATTTTTCTTTGAGTAATTAAATACCAGAAAATGTAATTATCAAAAATTAAAACTAATATTTTATTTTAGCTCAAAATGCTCTGAAATATTTTCTAGAATTTTTCTAGAATTTTTGAATATTTTAGTGCCCCAAATAAATACTTTGAATTTTGTCTTTATTTTTTTTATTGCAAAGGAAATAAGCTAGCTGTTGGTAGGCCCAACATTATTTCTCCGAGAAAACCCTAATCGGAGTCGCTTTCTCCATGGTTGGATCCGTCGGACCAGACGATTAAAATCTTAGTTTGAATGAGGTTAATCTCCACCGTCCGATCTTGATCGAAGCAGTATGACCGACCTTACGATCTCGGGGAGCGCTATGCCGCATGGGTCCTTTGTTGGCCCATGGGGATTGTGTCGGGATTTGCAGCGTCTCGAGGTGTCCGGCGGGTGAAGTACCCTCCGTGCTTTCGGCCTCCACGCCCGCTTCATTTGCCACTTCTCTTGTGCCTTGCCATCCTCTCTAGCCTCCCCAGTGGCTCGCCGTAGTTCACACTCTCCTCCACCTCGGTTTTCTTCGTGCTTGCATGCCGTCAAGCGATCCGTCTTGTTGTGACCTTCTCCGGAGTCCACCGTGCCAAGGCACATCCCGTTGGTCCACTTCTTCCGGGAGGGAGTCCGTGGCGCCCTGCATTTGGTCGTCTTCTTCGTCTCCGGCCTTGAGGCTAGCGCCATACTGCGTCGCCGAGCTCCGGCGGCCGTCGGATTATCGAGCGAGCAAAATGTATACGTTTCCCCTCTGTGGCGCAGTCAAATAGCCCCAGATAGATCTTGTCGAGTAGAATCTTGATCGTATGGCTCGGGTAAGGCCCGCGTCGGCGTATGAATAGTGATTGCTCGGTATAGCGATAGCCGTCGGATTTCCATCGGCGGTCGACGTTGCGCCGTATTCCCGTAGGGTTGAGTTGAGTTTGCTCGGTAGATCTTCGATAGTAGATCTTCGATCGGAAATCGCCGTTGAGCCACGTGGGCTCGTTCACGATGAAGCGCTCGATTAGTCTTTCGCCGTCGGATTGAATCAACGGTCGAGAGTCGTCTGGCGTGGCTTGATGCTTCTGTGCGTGCCTCTGGTTATTAAAGCTTTGTTCACCGGGCCCTGCGTCGATGGGTGGACCGCCCGGTATCTTGACGTCAGTGGCGTCATCCAGGCCCATCTGTCGATGGCCGTGGGCGGCGTGGTTGCTCGGTGCCGACACGTGTCGGCGGAGGAAAATCAGCCGGAAAATCGGTGGAAAATAGAAATAATTCGGTTTATTCTTTTATAAATTTAAATAAAATTAAACGCTATAACTTTTGCATCTTAACTCGGATTGGGTGATTCCGGTGCCCAAAAATTTGTAAAAATGTGAACTATTTATTGGTGATTTTTATTTAATTTTAGTAAATTATTTGCTGTCTGTATTATATATTTATTGTGTGTTTGCTTGTGCAAGGGTAGACTCAGGTTGCAGAATTAAATCGAGGAGAGTTTGAAGACCGTCGCGGAACCTCGACCCGAACCTCTCTCTTGAAGGCAAGTCATGCTTTGACCATATTGCCCTAGATTTTAAAACATACTTTGATTCAAATATTGCGTGCTATGTTAAGTATAAATGATGTTGTTTATATGGGACGATGGTTAAAATACCCATCTTGAATTATGCCACCTTGATAATGTCATTATATGCCCTGAATACCTTGTCACCCTAGGATGTTTAAATTATGTTGGATGCTAATATGATGCCAACACGGGAGGCTGACCGTGGTTAGTTGCTTGGCAGCTTGTACGTTGAATGTATTTCAATTGCAAAGCGAACATTGACTAAACAATTATGGAGCGCATTTTGAAATAATGCGATGATGTCATGAAATGGAATTGAGGAGTAGCGACATGTGGTTCTACTCATGCAATGAAGTGGCCATTGGCATGTGTTGCGATAATGCAAAGCCGGTGGGAAATGTTTTGGGCCAAGGGCAAGTGGCAAGAAGGCTTCGTGCCAGTGGGCACGTGTGGCAATGGGATGTATGAAAAGATTGTGAAGGCATGTGCGAGATGTATAAAATGGTTGTCTTGCAGGGACAATTAAGGACTTAACCGAGCCTTTGGTTGAGTTAAAGTGTACAACCACTTGTCAGAATGGGACGGACCTAGTTAAGTAGGTTTCGACCTCTTTCCTTTGAAACCTCTGGGTGACGGTGCACACGATTGGCTTGTGAGAGCGATACTGTCTGCGGCTTGGTACCCATTCAGCAGTGCCTTACTGTCTAAACTTCACGAGTGAGGGAAGTGTTAGAAGGGAGGTAACGGAGAGGTTCAACGGTTAAATGTTAGTCTCTGAAAGACTTTGTTACAATCAATCGCTGTGTGGTGAGCAGTATCCACATGGGTAAAGTGTCTGACCTCTGCGAGTGTGTGTGTGAATCTATTGAATAGCCGTCATGTGATGCTTGGACATTGCTCGGTGATTACTGATCAAGGGTTAGATTTTCAAAATGAAAATGTGGAATGGGTGGTGTGTGCCAAAAACATGTGAATGAAATTAGGGCATGTGCCAAACTCTTGGAAAAGAATTGAGAAATTAATTATTAAATATTATTGATCTTCTTGCTTTTAATCTAATAGGATTACCTATTAAAAGAAATCTTTGCTTTATGCAAAATAACCAATTAAGCCTTTCCTTTGGAATAAGCCATGCATGTAGTAATAGATGCGCATTTGTGCATGACTTGTTGAGTATGTTGTATACTCACCCTTGCATCGACAAAAACCTCGGAAGATGACATTACCGGCTTGGGAGGAGGAGTTCATTGAAGGCCGGGGAGGACTAAGGGGTTGAGCCGCACAGTGCTTATGGCTAGGAGTGGTTCCTTATCGTATTTTGCTTTTGAATGAACTTATTCTTGATATTTATCGCCTGGCACGAAGTATTGTAAGGTGACCATAAGGTCATGTAACTTCGTTACTATTAATGCTTGAAGTACTTATTATTTATTTCATTGTATGATTGTGGTACTTTAACTTGTTTATCCTGTGTGTACTAAGCGTGATCTGGACTAGTCTGAGAATACAGATATCAGAATCCGTGAAAATTGAGGCACGACACCTATGAGCTCAAAAGCGTTGAAGAGGTGGCGTTATCGTATGTGGATATCACCATCGGGCGTGTGTGTGGCTCGTATGCCTTACTTGCCATAGCATAGTCTCACCCTATCAACCGGCTCCGCCTCCTCGCCTCCCCGTGGCGTCTCCTCAACCTATTGACATCATCCACCACGGCGAGTTTCAGCGATCGCTAGCCTATCTCGCCCACTATCGACGCCTGCATACATCGGCGAGAGATTAGGAAGGTCGTTCATTATCTCTGCTCGCGGTTAAACTCAACACATCTGCGGGGAGAGGCAAAGCGGTGGGGTTATATAGATTCAACAACCGAGGAGATATCTATGGAATCCAGTTAAAAAATCATCGAATAAGGAAGACAACAAAAGGAAAAGAGCGAGAAGAGACCCATCTATAAATCGGAGTTCTACTTCCTTGAAGGAATCAATCAATCCAATCCGAAAAGCACCGGAGCAATCACTTTGCGTTTGAATACCGGATCAATGGAAGAAATAAAAGCAATAAATAAGTTATGTATATTCATTTACCTCCCACAATAAGATTATCAATCCAATCTCACAAGGTGGTCACGCCAACTTTCCACTCGACCACGTGGGTGCACACACGTATCAAGGTGGCGTGGAAGCGGACATACCACCACCAACTCATAATTAGAATTAGCAAAGATAGAGATTACAAACTTATCTAGTCGTGTCATGCATGGCGTGCGCATGTTCTTGTCGGCGAATCAAGTCCATACGTGATTAGATAAAAAAAGATGATTTTATCTACACATGCAAGTAAATATCTAATGAAAAGGATGCATACGACAACTCAAAGACACATGGTAACTCAGAAGCTGTATGTGTGTAGTATATAAAAAAAGAATTGGTCATGCAGTATTTGGAAATAGAATCGATTGATTAAAGTGCGAGTCGATGCACATGATTATGGATGTATGCATATCCAATTAAATTAAAACTTTCTTCATTTTGTACGTATGCCTAGAGGGAGGTACGCATATGCTTAGAGGGAGGAGAACAGATCACCATCATCAAATTGTAATTAAAAGTAATAGAGATAATCCTGAGGGTTCCTCCGATCAAACACACCCTCTAGCCGTCATCCGGCAACTATCTGGCCGCCGCGACCAACAGCGGCGTCCTCTCTGCCCAGGAAGCCTGTTTTTGAAGAAATTCTCTATCGTCCGTCAGCTTAACCGAAGCTGTCGTAGTGTTGTCGACTTCTACAGGTAAGCATATGATTGTCTGAAAGTCGTAATGCTGCCAACTCGCGACAGTTGCACTAATAGCTTGTGAATTTGACGTCTACTTTTAGGGATTCAGATGAGCCTCTATAGAAGTTTGCAGTTTTGAGTATGAGAATTTTTCTAAATAATACATTTTTAAAAGAAATTGTGATATTAATACATGAAACAAAAAATTACAAAAATAATACCTAGTCGCCAAATGGTATAACGAAATAGGAGTAGTCGCCGGTAGGCTGGACGAAGACCTTATTGTCGTCATATCGTATGGCGACAACTCTAATCCATGATCGTTACGCAAAACGAGCGAAGGCGCGTGACCGTGCCATTGTCTTTGCTGCTGTGATGAGGTATCGGCGTGGCGCGTGATACATGCCATGGCAATGGCACGTGTCGCGCCTACCTGCTCTATAGGTGCAATGCTATTAAGATTAAAGTTGTTAAGCCAATATAACAATATCGTTCTTCATCGACCGGCTGGAATTCCATACCATTGGCGACTATAATACAATTTTACATTTCTGCATAATATGCATTCGAATCAGCGAGCATATGTGGGAGGAGTGCACGACGAGGATGAGACTGATACGCTTGGTGAACACAACAACACAAACACGAATAAATATCATCCTTGTAAAGTAGAGCACATACTCCCTCAGGTTTACAAAAGAGAAATTTTCTGTTGACTAACATAAGTAGTAAGTAGTGTTAGTAGAAATTAAATCTAACTATCTATTTCTCAAGGGTATTTTAGGCTTTTCCTATCCATTCATCGAGGTATTTTAGATTTTTCTAATTAGCTCATAGTTTTAGATTCACCAATACTGGTGATCTTCAAAAGCTTCTTATCCATTCATCGAGGATCACATGACATATTTTACTAGATGACAAATAGTATGACATGTTTTTTACCCTTTCACCCTCTTTGAATTTTACTATCAATAATATAGGCGATAGTATAATGAGATCTAAATTGATTTTAACCATTAGATTCAATGGAATGGATGGTTTATATTTATTTTAATCCATTGTAAAGAGCACTCACAATAACTTGTTAGTTGGGATGTGTGCAATAAAGCTTTTGAAACTTTAGCTATCAATATCTTTTAAAATATTTAGATTGGATGCATAAAATTATATGTGTAGATTCGTTTGAAATGTACTTTCGTAATATTATAATTTTATTAGATTTTTAAATATATTATAATAAAATTAATGGTCAAACTGAGTTTAGAGGAACTATGTCAATACCCAAAATGACAACTATCTGTGGTCGGAGGGGTAGTTTTTTACTGGGGAAAGAAGATTGGTACGAGACATCCGTGGTGCAATCAGTGTTCAGGTGCTGGTGGAATATCTCAGAGTTTGGGATCTGATTCAGCGGGCCTACGCAACCGGACCAACAAGACGTGCTGCAGTGGCGATGGGAGGCGTCAGGTCTATACACCACCAAGTCGGCTTATATAGCTTTCTTCCATGGGTCTGTCAAGTTCAGCTGTGCCGGACCGATCTGGAAGTGCTGGGCGCCTATCCGATGCAAGTACTTTGCACGGCTAGCAGTGAGAAGACGGTGCTGGACTGCTGATCGGCTGAAAAAAACCGGGGCTGCCGAACCAAACAGAGTGCTTTGTTTACAGAAGCCGGAATCAATCGGCCACCTTCTCAGCAAATGTGGGGCTCAGCAGATATGGCCACGAGGGATGCTGTGAATCAAGGCGCTGTCTTGCGTGCCAAGGATTGCAGACGATTTTTTCGCTTCGTGGTGGATCACGGCAAGAAGGCGAATCCAAAAGCAGGCTAGAAAGGATCACTAACAATCCTGGCCGCTTGGACGACATGGAAGGAGAGAAATAATAGAGTTTTCAATGACAAACATTCTTCAGTTCATCAGGTGATACAGAGAATTCAAGAGGAGAGTGCGCAGTGGCGAATGGCCAAAGCGAAATGCCTAGATACCCTGCTAGCGCTCTAGTTTTTCTGTTGGTTTTTAGCTTGGTCGTCTTCTACTTAAGCTGACGCTAACTTTTCTAATTAGCTGAAGGTGTAGGTTGTAGACTTTTATCTCATCTTGGACCAAATACCCTATCAGGTTATTTTGTCTCGTTGTCTAACCAAACCTTTGTTTCTTCGACTTCTCGAAAAAAGAAAAGAACCTGAACAAAGTTTCTAGCAAACGATGCAAGACTGAAACTTCCTGGAAGGCTTGACATATTCACTGTAAGCCAACTGATTGATCTGAAGCATCCTTTCTGTACCATCAGCAATATATGCCACAAAATTTGCTTTCAAGTAATAATAGCCTTAAGTTCTAGTTTAGACCATGTACACATGTTCAGATCAACTATGCTTTTTCCTTTTTGCATATTTCCATAACTAGCTAGTTTCGATCATCACTGTATCAATACAGAGGAATTATTTGTAATGAAAAAAAATCATTTTCACCTGATACAAACAACTTAGTCCTTTCGAAAAGAGATACAAACAACGTGTGTTTGAGCAGCCTGCTTATAAGTATATAATCTTGATCCTGCATCAAAACACTCAAATCCTTTTGTTTTGTAGTTGCAGATGGATGCAGATTGACATATGGCTTGTTAATTATCATGGATCGGCCAGACATTATCATGCTTACTAGAGAATACTGTGAAGGCATAAAAGGCAAACCAAACCAACTATTATGTTGCACAGTATAATGATTAGGTAGGACCTTTGGTTTTTGTTTTCACTTTTTTGTAGTCCAGTTTGTTTGTGATGTATGTATGTACTTTGGTGTTTGGAGCTTGGATAGTGATATTCCATGTGATACATCTTTAACTTGAAGTACAGATGTGCTACCTAATTTACTTGAAGACCCTAATTTACTAGAAGACCGCTACTTTCATAACATGAGAGATCCAGCACAAACCATCTTCACGCACGATGAGGTATGTAGTGTACTCATTTGGCAATGTCATAAGTAATAAGTTGGCCTGCTAAGTGCTAACTCTGGTTATATCTATTTATTGGGTGCACCTTTTGCATTTCCAAGCTAAATTTGCATGAACCATTTCAATTCAAGAGTTTTGGAGGGCACAAACAGTTCCTTGTGACCCATTTGTTATTATCAATCTGCAATGTAAATCATGCAGTGAACTTCAAAATCTTGCAAATATGGGGAAATTATAGAAGGGCTTTAATGCCTCCTAAGGTTATCCAAGAGCATGTTAGCCCTATAGTTTGCACAGTACAATTTTACTGTACTTTCTCCCATCTTTCGTAGTAAGTTAGGGCCTTGTAAGAAAAACTTGTTTTTTATAAAAAGAGGTGCTACTGTTAAGAGGTTGTATCGTGAGATTGCCATCTTTACATCAACAGGAGCCTGAAACTCTTTGCAGTATAGGAGGCTCCATCAGTTGAGTCCTTCGAAATGTGGATCTAGTCTTTTTACAGTTCTGATGTGCCTTTTCGGTTCATTTTGTCAGTGAAAGTGTGTAACCCTACATAGAGATGTGGATCATGCTGTATTTTCTAGTGGACAGCTGAGATGTGTATTTTGGGGCGGTCATTATCTCCCTTGTTCACTGCTTTGTACTGTCCTTTGGCTTTATTGCAGGATTATTTAAATAGGAAAATAAGGAGATTTCTGCCCTCCAAAATTAGCAGTGTACACCCATTGTTTGGAGTACATTAAATATGTTATATTTCCTTGGTTTAGAAAGTTCGAGGTAGTTCAGAAGGAAGGTAGTATGTATGAGTAACGTACACTCTTCTAGTTCTATCCAAAGTTGCTTCTACCTGTTTCTTGTGAAAGTTCAAGGTCAATTACGTAATTCATCAATAGAATATACGAAATTATAATGGACCAGTCTATGAAATCACAATCTACATTCAATGGCCAGCCAGCACAACTAAATAAATTATAATTCACCAAGAATTGTGTGCCAACAAAACTACCACGCTGCAAATATTATATCAACTTATGTTAACTACTCCTCCATTATTAAATAGACGATGTTTTAGATTTTGTACTTTAACCAAGGCTAGTGTAAAAAAAATCCTCTTTTATTAGGTCACTTAATGCTATTGAATAATATGTAATATACTAGCACTAAATGATCTTAGAAATAGCTAAAAGATGGCTATATAAAGAAATGAGGATAAAGGTTATGTTGAAATTGTAGAATAATATGTACTTAAAAATAAAATTTGAAAGCTAGAAGCCACCCCTATCAAACAAAACCCGGTCCAGTAGGCTCGGGCTGTCAGTGGAATACACCAAGTCAAGCATGGCATGCCTCTTGGGCAATACCCATCTTCATGCATTGACTAGCCTATCCCTCTGGGTGGTCCTCACGACTGCCATCTGAGATACCGGGGTCCATATACTCCACAGTGAGCCCCAGAGTGCTTTGCGATCGAGTTGCGCCTTCTTGGTTGCGGCCAGTGAGTCATGCTTCACGCAAGTGCTTCGATTCTTGATGTAATTTCCATTGGTTTTCTTTCGGTAAGTGCCCATTGTAGGCAAAGAGATTGTGAAGGACTCAATAGAGCTCCACACGTTGAAGCATATCCATTGTTGCGTCTGGTGGTGGCCCATCATGGGGCACATCATATCCCAAACGATATCGAAGTCAAAACGCTTTTCGCTCAAAGCGAAATTCAGCGCCGCTCCTTTAAATTCATTCGTCACGAAGTTCTTGATGTCGTCGTTGAAGCGTTGGCCCTGCGTCGCATCCAAATTTAGTAGCCCGAAATCATGTATATGCAGAACTTAGGCAATGTAAAAACCATGCACTCGATGTGGTGTCCGATTGGTTTATGTATAATTTTAGAGTTTTTACTCCTTTTCCTTATTGATTTTGAATTCATCAAGTGGTTTGACTCTTTTGTTTAAGCACTCTGCCGACTAGTCTAGCCCCGAGCGTCGAGTCGGCTCATGGCTCTTTTTCCGAGCACGCGTTTTGGGTGACTAAAGTTCGCGTTCATGGGGTGAGCTTCACAACTCGGAATCAACGCTTTCGGATTCATTTGCAATCGTTAAGTAAAGAAAAAACACAACTCGAGAAAAAGATGTGCATGCGACACTATTAGTGTAGCCCCGACTTCTGCTTAGTTGAGGATCAACTAAGTAGCAAGTCAAAAAGCCAATAATTTTATTCATAATGACATAATTGAGTAAAAGCTACTTACGCTCTATGCTTCATGTGTTGGTGACGATCGTGCGTCTTTGCTCGTGGCGTGAGGCTTGCGGTAGAGCCGAAGGTGGCGCTTCGAGCAGGCGTGAAGCTCGTGGCCGTCTGAAAGTGGCGCTTCGAAGCGACGTTAGCTCTGGCCGTCTTGGAGGTGGCGCTTCGGAAGCGACGTTAGCTCATGGTCGTCTGAAGGTGGCGCTTCGGAGCGTGTAGCTCATAAGCGTCGAAAGTGGCGCTCGAAGCTGACGTTAGCTCTGGCCGTCTTGAAAAGTGGCGCTTCGGCAGGCGTTAGCTCGCCGTGCGAAGTGGCGCTTCGAAGCGTGGCGTAGGCTCGTGGCCGTCTGAAGAGTGTGCTTGGCGGCGTGGCTCTTGGCCGTGCGAAAGTGACCTTCGAGCGCGAGCGTAGAGCTCGTGGTCGTCTTGGAAAGGTGGCGCTGCTCGAAAGTCTTGGCGTGAAGGGGCCTCGGTGCGCGCTGCAAAGTGGCGCTTCGTGCGCGGCGTAGCTCTAGCCGTGCTGAAGGTGCGCTTCGGGCCGGCGTGAAGCTCGTGGCCGTCTTGAAAAGGTGGCGCTTCGAAGCGCGCGTGAGCTCGTGGCGTCGAAAGTGGCGCTAAATGGCTAGGCGTGGCTCGAATGGCCGTCGAAGGTGGCGCTAAATGGCGCGCGTGGCTCGTGGCCATGCGTAGATGGCGCTTCGAAGTCCAGGCGCTAGCGATCCGCTAATCCGAACATCCCTTTACCATAGTCGGCGACCTCGGGACATCTTCTTGATCAAGTTGGCGTCGTTGACTTCTTCTCGAAAAGCGCTATGCCGCATCGAGATGTTCGGATCGAATTCTTCTGAGTATCCGAATCGGAAGTCACCCGACTTACTACGTGAGTGGATGGCTGGCTCCCACGGCGAGAATCGGATGAAGTCTCTCCCAGTTGGATCTGGTCGGTCAAAAGCAAGCTTGTCGAGGTTGTTGGCGATGAAGTCGAGGCTCCGGCGGAAAGCATGGCCAGCGAAGGTGATGGCGATTCCATTGATAGATGCCATCGAGCTTGCCGAGATTGATCTTATATTGCCCTTACTGCGCGCGCTATGCCGAGGTTTGTTCACAACAATAATGAAAAGGGGCTAAGCTTGGATCGGAGCTCAATGGTAACACAAGGCACGATGTATCTGAGTTCGGACTCTCGCGGTGGAGATAATACCCTAGTCACGTGCTCTAATTATA
>JAYEVE010000733.1:0-28095 GCA_036346375.1 Guadua angustifolia
CCGAAACACCCGAAGGAAAATAATTATCGGGTATTCCCCCCGAATAATAATCCGCAGCAATCAATGGCTCCGCCCGCTGCCCTCCTCCTCGTCGCGCTGCTCGCGGCGGCCTCCGCCCCCGGCACCGCGGCCACCGGCGTCTTCCAGGTGCGCCGCAAGTTCTCCGGGGCCCCCCGCGGAGGCAACATGACCGCGCTCTTAGCTCACGACGGCAACCGCCGCGGCCGCCTCCTCGCCGCCGCCGACCTGCCCCTCGGCGGCCTCGGCCTCCCCACCGACACCGGGTACGCCTATTCCTCGGCTCCGCGCGTGTCGATTGCGGTGAGGTTTCGTGCTGGTTGGTTGGTTAGGTCTAACGGGTGGGCGCGCGCGCGCAGGCTGTACTACACGGAGATCGGGATCGGGACGCCGTCCAAGCGGTACTACGTGCAGGTGGACACCGGCAGCGACATCCTCTGGGTCAACTGCATCTCCTGCGACCGATGCCCCCGCAAGAGCGGCCTAGGGGTACGGCGGCCAATCCCCCACTTGCATCTTTTTTTCTTAGTGAATTAATCATAGAGTTTTCTGTTCGTGTTGATGTGAAATTGTGAATTGTGATGTTGTTGGGGACATGGGCGTTTGCGTCTGTGCAGATAGAGCTCACGCTATATGACCCCAAGGACTCATCAAGTGCGAACACGGTGTCCTGCGAACAAGGGTTCTGCACGGCGACCTACGGGGGCATGCTACCTGGATGCGGCCTTAGCGCCCCCTGCGAGTACAGCGTCATGTATGGTGATGGTAGCTCCACAACGGGGTACTTTGTCACCGACTCCCTGCAGTTTGATCAGGTGTCTGGGAACGGGCAAACACGGCATGCCAACGCCAGCATCACATTCGGGTGAGTTGTTTCGGTTTGTGAAATTGTAACCACTCTCGATACGAGTTATTATTGGATGGCATATATTGGATGAGCTATCATTGTCCGACATGCTACGCTAATTGTGCCGTTACAGATGGCATTTGATAGTCAGCTTTGCATGTGAATTCCAAATAGCTTTTGTCAGTCTAATATGTATTCTAGGAAACACCATGCAACCATTACAATGCATCATGTGGCACTACCTTCAGATATCATTTGCATGTAGTAATTCTTTGGTCGGAAAAGGTTTACATGATTATTGCCTATGTGCCAAAGATGGCTAACATTTTCTATTGCTATGAGGCTGAACATGTGTTCTCTATAAGGTGTTTAGGCTGTATTCCTTGCCCTGTGTCTTTGTTGTGTGTTTGTTGCATTACTTTATTGAATAGTTGGCTATTAAGGAAGGTATTGAATTCTTCTGTTGGTTTACAATATTTGCCACATGCCCTCGTCGAGAATATTATTGGAACAAAGTAGGTAGTAAGGATCAAATAATTAACATGATAGTGACAGGCTAACATTATTCAACAATGTGAAATCTCGCAATCAATATAGTGATAGTGTTGAAGACTTTAATGCGGATAAATGGCTCTCCTGTCTTTTCTAGATGTGGTGCTCAGCAAGGTGGGGATTTAGGCAATTCAAACCAAGCCCTTGATGGAATTCTTGGGTTTGGCCAATCAAATTCATCAATGCTGTCACAGCTAGCTGCTGCAGGAAAGTGAAGAAGATATTTGCTCATTGCTTGGATACCATAAATGGTGGTGGAATTTTTGCTATTGGAGATGTGGTGCAACCAAAAGTAAAAACAACACCATTGGTACCCAATATGTATGTTAACCTTGTCATACCAATACATTATTATCCTGTTTGTTTTATACTCATAGTGATTTTTCTGGAACTGTTTTGAATATAGATAGTTTGACTTAAAAAACTGTTCCTAAAAACTTGCTGTGGAAGATTCATCATATTTCTGTATTAAGGGACATGAAAATGATACATTTTAGGACATTCATCACATTTCTGTGTTGAAGGAGACAAAAAAATGTGATAATATCCTTTACTTTCCATCATGTATTATCTTATCGGTGGGACAATTTCGTTTCACATGATATGACAAAATAAAGAACCGCCATCATTTTTCCTAATTAAAAGCTCTGAATTTCGACAAAGGATTTTTTTCGAATCTGGTTGATGCAATGTTGTATTTTAGAGCCCCCCTAGCTTGAAGGTTTGGTCTATGTGGAAGATATGCTTTTGCTAACTGTTCGTTATGTGTTCACCTGCAATCCTGCATTAGTTACAAGATTAACATTTTGTTCATCTGTGCTTGTACATATTTCACCAGCTGTCCAACCATTTGAGTTGTTTTTAAGCCAATTACTTGAGTTTATGTATGTGAGACAGCTCAAATTTGACCCAGTTGACTGCAATGTTCTCCCTTGAGGGTGACTAATGTGCTGTACACGTAATGAATGAAAATATTTAAATAAACATGACTCTGGCTAGTGCTACGAAGTCATTATCTCTTCACCTTAATTTGATATGTTCTGGAACTGAGAACAGTACCGATGTCTGTTACCTTGTAAATCCTGAAATGGATGACTAAGACCCTTCTCCTGAATCTTATTGAGGTGCATCTGTGTGTATATAAATGGAAATTCAAAGAAACTTTGTCCAATACCTTGTGTGCCAATAATAGAAAGATCAATGTTCCCTCTAAAACATGGTCTGTAGAAAATATTTTGATTCTGGTTTAGGATGCCTGATGCTACAAATTTAGAAAGGAAATTTATAGGCATTAATGTTCTTATGTGTTGACGAATGAAAATATTTGAATAAATGCCAATGACTCTGGCTAGTGTTACAAAGAGATAATCTCTTTACCTTAATTTGCTATGTTCTGGAACTTGAGAACAGTACTGATGCCAGTTACCTTGTAAATCCTGAAATTGATGACTTAGACCTTCTCCTGATTCTCATTGAGGTGCATCTCTGTGTAATATGGAGATCGAAGAAACTCTGTCCAATACATTGTATGCCAATAATAGAAAGATTAAAGTTCCCTCTAAAATATGATCTGTAGAAAATGTTATGATTCTGGTTTTGGGATGTCTGATGCCGCGAATCTGGAAAGGAAATTGATAGGCATTAATGTTCTTATGTTCAAGATCGTGTTGAAGGAATAGAATGTCTTGCTATATGAAATTTTATGTTGGTTTATTTCTCTTTGCTTCAGTCCATAGATTGATGGAATTTAATTACTGACATGATAGAACTTATGATCTATTTAGTAACTGCCGGAGTGCCGATGTCTGATACATTTACTTAAAGGTTAATTCTATACAGCATTACTTGATCCGTCACTATGTAGAATAGATTGATAAGACCTAACTAAGGTCTGATGTTGTACATCACTCAATCTGGTGGGAAAATGAAAAATGATTGGAAATTTATTGCGTTGTAACTTAAGATTTGTGAATAACAGTCCCAAGAGTTTAAATCAAGCTGATCTAGATGCTGTGAATTGGTGAATGACATGCTGAGAAAGCAACAATGCTCAAGCCATTTCTGTGTTTCATCCTCCAGCTGTGGGTGTGGAGTGGCAGGAGTACCACAAACCGTAGTTACTAAAACTGGACTAAACCAGCAAGTTGAGTAGGAAAATCAGGGCTGGAGGCTTGTTTTTTATGGTTTATACCATGTCATCATTCAAGCTGGTCACCTTGTTTGAATATGTAATAATATTTTTCCCTATGTCTCTGTTACAAATTTAAGGTGAATATGTAGAATATTTGGCAGATAGTGCACTATTTCTACTTGATATGTAATGTAACTGGACTTCTTTTATTCTATTTAGACCATACTAACCTCCCATGATTCTACCACTCAGGCCACACTATAATGTGAACCTCAAGTCAATTGATGTTGGTGGTACTGCACTACAGGTTCCATCACATTTTTTGAAACTGGTGAGAAAAAAGGTACCATCATTGATAGTGGTACAACCTTGGCATACCTTCCAGAAGTGGTTTTCAAGGAAGTAATGGTTGCGGTATGATGAAAGCCATGCTCTAATTTTCCCCTGTAATGGAGGATTGTATGCATTCCCTTTACCTAACATATTTTTTAACCAATTGTAGGTCTTTGCCAAGCATCAGGATATAACATTCCATAGTATTCAAGATTTTCTGTGTTTCCAATATTTGGGAAGGTATACTCTGTAGTCTTTACTCTTTTAGCACTTAAATCTGTCTATAATTGATGAGCGCTAACTGTCAATTTCTTCTACGCTGATATGTTAATATGGTAGAACTAATTAAACTTTAGATATAGGTATATATTGATAATATCCTCTTATACTTCATGAGTGGTCCTCGTCCTTACTGTATGTTTGTTCTGATTTCAGTTAAATTGGGACAAAGATGAATGATAAGCCCAAAGATGAGTTTCGCTTGTTATGGTTCTAACAATTTTGTTCATTTTTGTTGCAGTGTAGACGATGGATTTCCAAAAGTCACCTTCCATTTTGAGGATGATCTTGCACTGAATGTGTATCCACATGATTACTTTTTCCAAAATGGGGTAAAATAACATTTCACTCCTGGTCTACTTCTAGTAAAGATAGAATTAATATTTTGTTCACATACTGGCGTTGCTTTGTCATGTTACAACTTACAAGGCTAGCTTTTCTTTGTATTTGCATGTTTCTGTGTTAGAAATTATTTGCTCCAAATGTTGCTGAAGCTCAATATATGGTTGCATGTGCCTCAGGGGTTGAATCTGAAAAGTTTCTATTGAAAAAAGAAATCAATTGAAAAAACACATAACTTTTCAACCAATTTGTAGCAGAAAAGCATAGAATCCATGACAACAGCGTAAAGATGAGGGAGCCCAAGGTGCACTTCCGTTCCTGTGCTCCAAGACAACAGAAGGGGCTTCATTTATTTACTCACGAAAAGCATTTTAATAAACACAGTATTTTTATTTCAAAAAGAGGAAAATCCTAGCCAAATTTTGGAGTGGAAATGGATTTAGTGAACATATGGGCAGCTGCCGACATGTTTCACTTTGAGACATTTGCACTGTTCTAAAAATCTTAAAAACATTGATATAGCACATTTAGCGTTATGCAGACTTACAAAATTTCAGGTCAAAATTGATCCATACTGTAGAGAACCAAAAAGACATGTAGCACTTGCATATTGCATTAGCTGTTTACATGTGAATGCCCTACCTATTTTTCCAATAACTAACAATTTTTTTCATGTATCTGTCAATTTCTTTATTATATGTTTGTATTCAGAAGTCATTTTTTACTTCGTCTTGTTTGGAATAATTTCCTTGTTCTGGTCTTTTCTTCAAATGGATAGGATAACATTTTCACTCTTTTCCTATGGCCTCTTTTGAGATTTGTAGTCTCCATTCTGAAGTGTGTTTGTCAAGTTCAATTTCTAGGAGTATTTGTCAAGATCAATAAGCTGCATACTTTACAATTTACATCATGGACGTTATGACATGGGGGCCCTACAGACTCACAGCACGGTACTTTAGCATGGGTTCATGCTGTAATACAGCATTGGTAATGTTCACAGGCTGGCTTGTGCGACAAGTCGGTTAGGAAAAAGGTTGAGCAGTTTGCTTATTAGTCACATTATTAGTTTCCTTGCAGATAAGATCTAAGTTTTTAGTCCAAAGCCTCTGTAAATAGAGAAGCAAGAATTGATTAAAAAAAGAATATAATGCACCTCCACTGGCCTCATAGCTTTATATCGATTGATTGCATGGGGGAGGATTCTCCGGTCGGCTGCCAAGGGCAAGTACACAACAAGGTTGCCAAGGGCAACCCTGTACACAACAAGGCACATAACAATAAATGTAGTTAATACTTATCAACCATAGATTTTAAAGGAAAAATCGGCTCTAGGACACACTATGGCTATGGTGTGTTCTAGCAAATGACACCGATTGTGTAGTGTCACCCAACAGATTTGACTTTGCCGTGACTGTCGCCACACATTTGGAGGGTCCCAAAGCCAAGTTTTCCGTTTTTTAAAATTCCATAATTCGTGTTGCTTAATTCGAATTCAATGTAGTACTATTGATTGAAGTAACCGTAATAGTATTGTCATACATTTTGTCTTAATTAATTACTTTACTTTATGTATAAAATCATATGTGGGCCCAAATATATATACTAATGGCCAAGGTTCGGATAAACTGGCAGTCACCGGCGGTAACTGCCTGTTATTCCTGAACCTGTCGGCTAGCCCCCCTCCCCAGTTAATATAAGTGTTATGACTACAGATTACAAGACATTTCGGTTCAGGGGGTGAATTCCGGAACCACCCCTAAATTGTTTTTAAAACCCTGACCATGGCATTTATGATTTGTAGTTTTCTTTGTTTGGTGCAGAATAACTTATATTGCGCTGGATTCCAAAATGGTGGATTACAATCAAAGGATGGGAAGGATATGGTGCTTTTGGGAGGTCTATTTCTCTGCACATGCAAATCTCTCTCTCTCTCTCTTTTTTTTTTTTGGTTATTTAGATATATACGCTTCTGTTGATGCTAACTGTTTTCTGTCAGATCTGGTCCTTTCAAATAAGTTGGTTGTCTATGACTTGGAAAATCAAGTCATTGGGTGGACTGAGTACAACTGTAAGTGATAGCTCGTTCATTTCCGTTCAGTGAGTTCATTCCATAATTAGTCTATCGTTCTTGATTCTGAAGATTTTGACTAATTCCAAATAATTTACTCTAAACTTGGGTTGAGTCCAATTGCATCAGGAAATTAAGACTTAACCAAGGCTATTCGGTAGAACTATAGAATATTGCTTGCATGTTGCACACATTGCACGTTCTAAATTCTGAAAATTCTAGTCTCCGGCGACTACTATTTCCCTAGCTTTTGTCTTCATCGACTGTTCTTCCATTCCAGGCTCCTCTAGCATTAAAATTAAGGATGACCAGACGGGAGCAACATACACTGTTGATGCGCACAATATCTCCTCTGGATGGAGATTTCAGTGGCAAAAGTCCATGATGCTGTTGTTGATAACAATGGTGTGCAGTTATTTAATTTTTAACCCTGATGTACAACACCACCTCTAATGAAAATTCATTTGATTTATATTCTTTAACAAAGAGAACGTAGGGCTTTAGATTGTATTCGCTGACCACGGAAAAGAATGAAAAGAAAAGACAACATTGTAATTTGTACCTATGGGTGAGTAGTGTAATGTTGTGATGAGAAATATAAGAATGCAATTTGGAGGTTCCGCTAAAAAAAATGGTATGTCGAATTTAGAGTATCTGTTCCACTTTCTCGGAGGTACTATACTTTTATGGCAAGGGGAAATTGAGAACCCGTCAGCCCCTACATCACCACTTATTTCAAAAGGATTTGGGGATTTACTTCTTACGTGTTCTGCCGTTTTTTAGTGGAATGTCTTTTATGCCATTTCTCAAGAATTAACCAGAGGCATTTTCCCCTTATGAAAACTAGTTTGAGAATGAAAGTATCTGCATAAAGAACTGTGACTTTACTACAATAAATTAGTAAGTACCAAATTTTCACCTAGTGTAATATTTTTTTAAAGAAACACAGTAGGAGTAGCTTCTACTGTATTATATTAAATATTTAAATATAAAGTTACAATATGTACAAGAACAGCAAAAGTTTAGTTACAAAGCCAAGAATTTTTTTTAATAATATATTTTTTATTCAAATTGCAAAAATATCTTGATCTAAAAAAATTTGTAAAACTATACCTTTGTCGCTATATGGTTGGGTGATAACAACGCAAAACGAAGAAAAAGCTAAGTCAGCGTTGATGTGGTCTCGCTGTCGCTAAATAAAAGAGTGACAGGCTTTTGGTACCAAACCATTTGGCGCAAGAATCTGTCGTCATTTCATTTGGCGACAGGGAGCTCTTCATGCTAAACTTAATCGCTTCGCGGTTTTTGTCGCCAGTTGGTTTGGCAATAGAGGCGTGTGCCCCTCTGTCGCCAAACCAACGGTCGATTTTTGGTGGGAGGTTTCTGTCGCTATTTCATTTGGCGACAAGAAGGCCGACCATTTTTTTCATCTACGTGGCGCCGACGTAGCTATTTCTCGTCAGTTCAAATGGCAACACAAGTCTTTATCGCCATATCATATAGCGACATTTTCCTCTCGTCGTTTCAAACGGTCACAGAGGTATAGTTTTGCAATTTTTTGAATTGAGGTATATTTTTGTAATTTGAATAAAAAATCTATTATTTTGAAAAAATTCACAAAGCCAATGTCTTAAGGCAATTAAGAACTACCGAAAGTAGATACTTTCAATCTGTGCAAATGCAGAGCGCTCTCATCAGAAAAATATTTCCCAGCACCATAAGAGGGTTGTATGGGTTATAGTCATCTATATATTTAGAGTTATCCAATTATTTGGATGAGTGTATGAGTTAGATGTGATCGTCCAGTTTTTGAAAATATTCTATCAAGATGCTGGATAGAGCTATTAAAAACACAGATAGGACGGACTAATCTAGTTTGTTGCAAGAAGAGGTGTACTTAGTCAAATTCAAATTTCATCGAAGTGTACTTAGTCAAATTGTGGTCAAATTTTGTCCAAAAATTCAAATTTAGGCCAAATTTTGTATGAAAAATCAAATTTTGGACAAATTTTGTTCAAGAATTCAAATTTCAGTCAAATTTTATCCAAAAATTTCAAACCAAAATTCAAAACCTTTTCATAACTAATACATGGTCATCATATATCCACTAAACCAAACAGACACCTAAATAACTCCATTCCTACTAGGCTAGATGGCTATATCCCATTCAGCCTCGTCCACAAAGCTATTATGAAGATCTACATGAAGAGAGAACAATTGGTGCCTTGCTTGGCTCGCTGAATCAATGATATAATATTTTCGTGCTGAGACTAACGTTGTGTAAAATCTATGAAGTGATCGCTCACAAATAGTTGTTGTTTTAGACACAGACACGCTCATCAAAACTCAACTTTGACCATTAATTTCTATTATAATATATTTAAAAATACAATAGAATTATAATATTATAAAAGTACGTTTCGAGACGAATCTATACATACGATTTTCATACATCCAATCTAAATATTTAAAAAGATATAGATAACTAAAGTTTTAAAATTTTAACAGTACATATTCTAAACCTAAGTTTTTTTTTTCTTAAACCAAAGGGAGGGAGTAAGTCCAAAGAATTGAGTGTGGTCACAACTCTGAAGCCACAGCGTTGGCAAAAAGAGGGGGCGGGGGTAGGGCTGTAAATGAGTCGAGCTCGAGCCAAGCTTGAATTGAGGTCCGAGCCTCTCGATCTAGGCTCAAGCTCGAGTAGGCTCGAGTAAGCTTGATAAGTTTGGTAAGCTCGGTAAGTCTGGTAAGCTCAGTAAGGGTGCGTTTGGTTCGCTGTACCAGGTTGAACGGAATGGGATGGTACAGGATGGATAGAATGATCCTAGATGGGATAGTACAGGGAGAGTGTTTGGTTGGCTGAATGGGACGGTACAAGATTTTGTTTGGTTGCTTGGATGGAATGGTACGGGATGATGTTTGGCTGTCTGAATATCACTTCTTTGTGCATGCATACAATTCAACCCGGCACGGCAGAATCAGAACATATCGATCTTTCGCTGTGACATACTTAGATCGATCTTGTGTTGTGGCCAATAATTGTGGCGACGAAGCGACAGATTGTTCGATCCACATCGTCTTGCGAGTGAATTCCTTTGTCGTCGTCGTCGCGATTCAGAAAGATGGATCAATCCATGATTCGATCTTTTGATTGCGACGAAGCATATGCTCGGTGTCAGGTTATGCTACGCGAAAGAAGGGCCCATGCAAGTACAGTGTGCAAAAATCCTATGTGAACTTCAGAGAGATCAGATGTGATGCCATGTATGGGATCATACTCTCATTTCTGCACAAAGAATTCTGTATCGACTTCACCCACGAGTTCTTCAGCAATCTTTCTTTTTTTCCCAAAGAAGACAACCAATAATCAGACACTGGAGATGTCTGAATTATGACGATTTATCTACATACGATATTAACCGATTGATTCAGAGAAAAAGTATGTAGTGCGGTAGCAAATCAGATAGCATCGGAGTGGGTATATGCAGATATGCTGGTTCTCATCCAAGCTAGAAATAGGCAGATCATACAAATTGACATGTACTATCTTCGCATACAACAATCAAAGGTCCACCTGACATAAGTGTGTTAAAAGCATTCATACAATGGATGATTTTTTTTCCAAGCAAGAATATCGATCCAGCATGTTCAACCTTGGTGCTAGATCTCAACAGACATGTATCCTAACTAAAGACTTTGTTTATCAGTGCCTTGAGTAATTCCTTTCCTGCAGCCTGCATTGGGAGAAGAATTTGTTTATCAGTGCCTTGAGTAATGCCCTTCCTGCAGCCTGGATTGTGAGAAGAATTGCATGAGCTCAGAGATGACTGAAAGCATGCACTGTCATAGTTGCATTGGAGAACTTTAGCCTAACTAAAACAGACAAAACACAACGGAACGCAAAAGACATGAACTTTACTCAACCCCACAATAAAATCAATCATCGACAATTCAGAGGACATCACTGGTAGCATACAAGAGCGATATTTAAACGTTCAAATATTCAGTACTATAAAGACACTAGCAGGCAGTAAAACACCTGACCTAAGAATTACCGGAGCCCAAGAAGTGGTGCTGTGATTTTAGCATTGTGTTTCTATAAATTGGTATATATGATTTTGTTTGATAATGTATTTATACCTGCCTGTTTGATTGATGCCACTATGGTATCTCCAGTCCAAACTTTCCATAAATCATTTGCAATTCAGTGTGCAAAAAAACAAAGAAGCAGGCGTTAGTTCAGATATGTGAGCAAACTGAATTTTGCCAAAAAAAAGACTTATGGAACTACGCATCAGAGTTCAAGCTTTTGATCAATCCTGGAGTAGAGCAGCAAGAAGAATTGAAAAACAAGCTCGATTTGGTACACAGTCATAACCAGGAATCTAGAGATGCAAATCAGTAGAAATCAATAGAAGACAGACTCGAACAAAATTTCTATCCTAACTGCAAACTCAATAAAGGCCCTATGGTACTGTTTATTCATTCTTTATTTTTTTTTCTTATAACAGATGTTACTTAAACTTCTCTATAAGAAATTGTGTACTTCGGTAACTTACGGTGCTTTGGAAAATTGATTTACCTCGGCATTTGAGCAAACACCTTATTCACACAAGAACCTTAGCTTGTTCTGCAAAAGAACTGCCCATAATTAGTAGAATGCAGTAAGCAACCATAATCTGCAATTGAGCAAACAACCAATAATTCGGAGTATAACTAGGATGTTAACAAGCACACGAACCAAGCATAATTCATTGCAAAAAGGACAACGCAGTAGCCAGTCGAGGTCGCTCGCCGGTCAGTGCTCATCTAATCGCTATATGGACAAGAATTAGTACATCTGCATGTTTAGGGGTTGTGTGTTTGTGTGTCAGGGAGAGAGAGAGAGAGACCTGGGAGGCAGCTCGAAATGGAGGTGGTGACAGATCTGCACGGCGAAGCTGCTGGAGGTGGAGATGAGGACTGATCTGCACTGGGAAGCACCCAGAGGAGGAGGCGGCGGCAATGGATTTGCACGGGAAGTTGCCGGAGGTAGCGGTGGCGATGGATCTGCACTGGGATGTGGCTGGAGGAGGCGATTGAGAGTGATGATGTGCCGGATCTGTGCGAGGAGGCGACGGGCGATGGGCGCGGGGCGAGGCGAGGCGCGATGGGGCGAGGCGAGGCGCGATGGGCACGGGGCAGGGCGAGGTGCGATGGGGCGACGGCGGCGTGAGGTGGCGGGAGCAGCGCCGTGAGGTTGCTGGAGCAGCGACCCGAGACGAGGAACACGAGGAGTTGGAGATGAGGACACAAGACGAGGACCGAGGACTCCAGAACGCGTTCTGGACCGAATGGTTCGGCGAAATTGGGCGAACGGTTTGATACGGAATATTTGGGGAATATTCTGAGATTCTGTACCACTTCGTTCTGGATGAGATGATTTCGTACACTCAACCAAACGCATGTATCAATATTTATCCTATACCATCCCATTCCGTTCACCTTAGTACAGCGAACCAAACGCACCCTAACAAACTCGAGTAAACTCATCTCAAAGAAGTTCGGCTCAAGCTCGAGTAGGCTCACGAGCTATTTAAGCTCGGCTTGGTTAGGCTCGCGAGCTCGAGATCAAGTTCAAGTTCGGCTCATTTGGAGCTCGAGCTGAGCTCAAATCGAGTCTCTCGCGAGCCGAACTCGATTTGATCGCAAGTCTCGAGCTTTTTTTACTGACCTAAACGGAGGGATTTAAGTCCGAAGAATTTGTATGAGCACCAAGGTGCCCATCATAACTTGGTCTGCACAGAATTTTGCCCCATAATTAATCCCTGCGTCTGAACTTGTATGTACATAAATATAAGACGTAATTAACGTAAAATTAGTATGATGCTTTCTTTATAGCTCTAATAAATATTCGATTTTACTTATAATCTCTACATGCATGTATTGAATATGATACTTAAAGATACTCTCTTTAGTCACAAATAGTTATGTTTTGGACATAGGTGCGGCCAAACTTTGAAACTTTAAATGTTAATATCTTTTTAAATATTTAAATTGGATACATGAAAATCATATATGTAGATTTGTTCCGAAAAGTACTTTCGTAAATGATAAATTTATTGCGCTTTATAAATATATTATAACAAAATTTAATGGTTAAAGATGTGTTTTGAAGACCGTGTTGATACCCAAAACGATAACTATTTGTGACCAGAGAGAGTAATATTTAGGGGTAATCTAGACATTCTTAATATCTTATTAATCTATGTGTCAAGAGAAAATTCGTCTTATAAACTTGGATGAAGAGAATACAACATAGCATTGCATGATTTGTCTCAATATTGATTCCTACTTTTCGGGCTCTACTCCAAAATAGATTTATTATATAATTTATTTTGAAAATAGACTAATTCGCTACTGCCTTCTTTTTCCAAAATAGATGTACTGGCTAACGCCATGGACGATAGGGTCAGACCAGTTCTAAAAAAATAAAAATAGCCAAGATTTTATTAACATGGTGCATGACGCGTCAAAGATTTTCTTTATTATTTTTAGTTATCACTCTTTCAAAATATTTGAAACGACCTTGCTCTATCTTTTTTAAAGGAAAGTCTTTATTTACAATTGGGAGTTGGCTACCTCCCTCATATATGCCACCTGAAATTTTCCCTTACATGTCATCGGAGTTTAATTTGCATCCTTTTTTGCCACTACCATCCATCTCCCATCGATGGACTGTAATTGACACACGAAAAGACTAAAATGCCCTTCTTCATTCTTCCCCTTCTAGCTCCTTCATTGCACCGATAGCCTCCTCCATCCCCTCCTCTCCAATTGCCGGTGAGCACTATATTTATTCAATCAAGCTATTTGCATGCATAGGTATATACACATCCACATATACATGCATACATACACAAGAAAGAGCAAAGATTGGACGTAATTGATAAAATCTCACCCAGTTGGGAAGAAATTATGAGAGAAAAAATTGAAAGACCTCCATTGGACGGATTCAGTCGACACCGTCATGTCCCTCCGCCTAGCGCCACCTACCCACCATTGAGCCCTCCAATAGTGGGCGCTTCACCCACCGCCATGACCACCAAGCTCGATCTCGAGGTTAGGGACGTCGGATCCGGTGCCAGCAATACACAACGGCAGAGGCGTCGACTAGAGAGGTGGAGATCAGCGGTGGCATTTACCATAGGTAGTGGAGATCGACGACAGCATCGATCGGGGATGGTGGAGATCGATGACAATGGAAGCAACTAAGGTGGTGGAGATCAGCGACAACGGAAGCAACTGATGTGGTGGAGATCGGCAGTGACAACACTCCAGGGTGGTGGATATTGATGGCATGGGTAGGGGGAGTGGCACGGGTATTATGGAGATAGTGTGGGTCAAAGAGAGGTGGCCTGGGTCAGGATAAGACGGAGAGAAAGAGGAAGAAGGGAAGACAGGAAGGAGAGGAAAGAGAAAGAAGTGGGTTAGGCCCAAGGGGTAAGAATGTCATTTTTGTAACAGTCTGACAATCTGAAGGGACTTAATGGCAATTGTAACATCCCAAAAGTTTGACATTTTAATTATTTAATATTATTTTATTGCAATTTATGATTTTTGTGAATTTTCTGGATTTATTTGGATTTTTTGAGATTTATTTGAATTATTTTGAAATTAAATATATTGCCTTTTATTGAGAATTAATTATAAAAAGAAAAGTTTAAAATAAAGTTTTGCCAAAAATATTTTATTTAAGTCCAGAATGTCTCAAAGTATTTTTGAGAATTTTCTTGGAATTTTTAGAGTATTTTTACTACCCTAGATGAATTAATTTATTTTCTCAAATTGTTTTAATTGGAAAACCCGGAAAATTCCCGTGAACAGTACTGGGCCCGACCCAATTACTGTGCAGACCGCATTGGAATCAGGAGGGTTAACGCCGACCGTCGGATTATAATCCAACGGCCAATCAGGTGTCGCGTCATTTATAAAACCCTAGCGCTCCACAACCGTTTGATTTCCATCGTGCGGTCTACATTAGATCATACCGATTCGGGAAACCCTAAGGCCATCCAACCGTTGGATTAAGATCGATCAGCTGTGGTTCATCGTGTCTGAGCGGGAGTCTGAGTTTAACTCGAGCACGCCGCCGTCACCGCAATCACGGACTCTAGCTTCCATACGCATCGCTCAGGGGGGTATTTAAGGACCTTGGAGTCTCCCGAGGATCGCCAGAGCCTGAGCCATCTTTTTGTCGTTGCATTGTCGCCGGTGGAGCATCGAGGAGGTCGTGCGCACTCGCCGGAGTTCCCGAAGACTTTGCGTCGTGTTTCACCGTCGCCGAGGACTTCTTCCGCCGTGAAGGTTGCGGATTCGAACTCGCCTTGTCGCACCGCATCCGCGCCGCCACCTCACCTTCGCCGGAACCAGCCGGAGCGCCGTGGGGTGTGTCTTCGTTCCCAAGCCCAGCGGGATTGCTCAGTTGCGTCATCATCACCAGAGCCGAAGCGCATCAACCGTTGGATCGCCATCGAAGTGCCGGTATCAAGCCACGTCGCCCAGGAATAGTCAACTACACGGGTAAGCTTTGGTCGTCGGATGTAGATCGGATGGTTAGCGATCGGCCACGTCGGTGATTAAGTAGGAAGCGTTAGATTGGTATCCAATGGTCCAGATTTCACCACATGTCGACCGTACTAATCCGATGCAGGGCTGACGTTAGCCGACGTCATAATTCATATTATTCTTTATAAAAATAATTTGGTAAAATCTGAAAATTCAATTTAATTATTTTCAAACTTCTAAATGCTATAACTTTTGCATATGAACTCCGATTTGGGTGATTCAAATTTCTAAAAATTTGTAAAATTGAGATCTATCTAATGGTAGCTTTAATTTAAATTTTTGAATTTGTTTGTTATTTGGTTTTGGTGTTTATTTACTATTTCTTCTCGATTCGCGTAGATGTTGAATTGAGCGAGGTTTCGGAAGAGGAATTATCAACTCAAGAGCAATCTTCGGAGTAATACCAGGAGCTTAAGCAAGGCAAGTTGTGCTTTGATCATGTTGAACCCATGTTAGGAAAAATTGCTATTTTACTTTACCTTATTGCATGTTATTTTATGCGTATAAATGATTTCAACTTGAATTTGGGATTAGCTACCATACCCATTGAATTATACCCTACCTTAATATTTGTATGCCATGCTTCATTGTCACCCTAGGTTGGTTACTATAGTTGGTTAATAATGAAATCAACATGGATGGTTAGACCGGAATAGAATTGCTTAGCCATACCACGTCATCACATGTTCATGGAATATTGGTTATTAATCCTGACTAATAGAATATGAAACATTGATGTTAAATTTGTGTGTCATGTGTGGTCACACAAAGAGATTGAGTTGTTGTGGCGAGGAGGTCACGCAACGAGGTTGAATTGTGTAGCATGTGATGCTTGGTAATCAACTGGGTTTGGTAATCACTTAAATTGAAGTAAGTGGCAAGGGCAGGTGTGCCAGGGTAGGCCCGATGGGCAGAGGGTATGTGTAAGTCTTGCTTTAATCAATCATAAGGACTTAACCTTGCGAGCCTTTGACCTGAGTCAATCTTGCAACCACATGTCTGTTATGGGGCAGCCTAGCTGACTAATTTGCAAATGCTTAGCTTGAGTGCTATCGTGGTGGTGTGAGTCCGGGTGTACGGATGAAACTCACATGGTGCAAGAGGCGGGCCCTGTTGTGGTGGTGTAACCCTTCAATGTTGAAACCTCAACGGATAGCACTGGGTTAAGAGGATGCATTATAAAGGCTTTGTTATAATCGTTCACCTGTGTGGTGCATGGTTGTATCATGTGGGTAAAGTGCATAACCTCTGCAGAGTGTACAAACTATTCGGATAGCCGTGCTCACGGTATTGAGCAATGCTCGGGAATTACAGTCAAGGGGTAGTTAATTAAAATGATTAACTGGTTGGGATGGCAGGATGCCATATGGATAGTGGAACTTGACTTAGGATGGAAACTTGGTTTATTTGAGAATCACTGAATCTATTTAATTGTTACTATTTGTTTCCTGTCTTTTCAATCTATGTATTGTATATGTTTACAAATGCTGCTTAGTTGCAAAATGAACCTTAGCCTTACCTTTGGAATAAGCCTTGCATATAGATATGGTAGAATTGCATTCTGTGCACAACTTGTTGAGTACGTGTTGGTGTACTCACCCTTGCTTAAACAACCAACAAACAGTGGAGGATTCATCGCTCAAGTTGGAGAAGGACTTTCAGGTGGACACGAGTCACTAGGCCAAGCCTCGTCAGCTGCCTGTGGTGTGCTGATGGGACATCTACGTCTTTTTGCTACTTTCCGCTATATTTGTCTAAAGTCTAGCCCATGTAGCTGAATAATGTAAGCTCATACACTAGTTATATTAAATAAATGAAGTCTTACTATTCTTATCGTTGTGTATGATGTGATGCTTCTTGATGTTAAGGCATGTGCACTAGCATTGATCCCAGGACTAGTGCGGTAAAACACAGATGGGTTGAATTGGTGAAATTCGGGTCCTGACAAAGGTGGTATCAGAGCATACTGACTGTAGGACTTGGCCCTAGCTTGGTAGAGTGTCCAAAACTATTTTCTAAAGGAAAAACCCAAAATTGGATTAAAACAACACTCTTGACTCATCTTATTCTCTGCTCCTTATCTTTGCTGAAATCTACCTCAAATTTCACGGAGTGGCCGTTTGGAGTTGAAGACTTATCTATTTCTCTTTTAAAATAGATGAGAAGGACACAATCATACGTGGAGTGCGAGGGTGGCTACCGACAGAGTTCTGGAGGGTACTCCAAGTTTTGGGAGGTTTCGCCAAACCAACGTATCAAGATCGAGATTGGATCGTTAACGGAGCCATAAGAGGAATGGTGTGCAAGCTGCTAATCTATGCCAGAAAGGGTGAGATATCAAGCCAACCTATCAGTATCACAGTAAGGAGAGCCACTTGGGAGATCGGTATCCAGGAGGCATCACAACTTGCTCTACGGAGGATCTGCTACGACTACTACCACAAGTTGGATGACACGGTGTTCAGACTCCACCCCATGGTTCGAGATGCTTGGCGTTCATACGTCACACGGAAGGAGGATGCTACTGCAGTGCACTTAGCACGATTCGCAGCTGCTCAAGAAGCCCATGCCCATGACACCGACACAGAATTAAGGACGGCCTATGAAGCACTCAGAATTGCGGAGAAAGAACTGCACGAGACTCAAGTAGCTTACGAGGAAAGGATCATGGAGCTCGAGGAGGCTTTACAGGAAGGCCACACTACACCGACATCATCAGAAGAGGCAGAATCGAAGAAGATGAAATCTGAGTCAGATGAGCAATCAGCTGAAGAACGTTGGGATCGATTTGTACCAGCGCCAGCACGTCCGCCAGTGTACCCACCGGGGAGTTCTCGTGGTGGATGGCTCGAGGAATAGGAGTTTTTAGGGTTAAGTTGAGACTCAAGTATCGAGTCGCGTCATTAAGATAGTTCCACCCAAATGTATTAGACGTTAAGGTTGAGTGTTTAGTTCGGATTTTAATGCTTGCTGAATATGCAGTATGTGTTGCAAAGCTTTTAGGCTTTTGTAAGCAACCATACCAAGTTAATTAATAAAGATATAAAGTTGGGTTTAACCTATTCCCCGCTTTAGGAATTCTTGCATCTTACCTGTGCTATTTCTATCTTCTCTAACCTAAGAATCAACCAAGCAGATGGTGAACACTCGTGGCAATAATGGAGCATCAGGAGGTGGTCTTCACAGGAATGACAATCCTAATGAAGGAACACCAACACCACCAGCACCACCAGTGGATATGCAGAATTTAGGAGCTTTCATAGCCGCACAGACGTAGCTCATGCAAACAATGATGCAGCAAATGCAAAATATGAACAACCAAGCCACAGGAAACAACAACATGCAGCAAGGCAATAATGGGCAGCGCTCTCAATCTAAGCTGTCAGATTTCATGAGGACACGCCCACCAACATTTTCAGGAAATGCTAACCCTTTAAAGGCCGATGATTGGCTGAGAACCATTGAGAGAAAGCTACACATTACGCAGTGTGCGGGCAATGAGAAGGTGTTGTACGCTTCGCACCAGCTGGAAGGAACCACCGCAGAATGGTGAGAGAACTATTGCGCAACACATGAAGCCCCACAGGAGATTACTTGGGAGGAATTCTCATCTGCTTTCCGTCAGTATCATGTACCAGAAGGAATGATGGATCTCAAGAAGGAAGAGTTCAGGGCTTTAAAACAAGGAGGCCAGTTAGTGGCAGAGTACCTAAATAAGTTTACTCAATTGGCACATTATGCACTAGAAGATGTGGCCACGGATAAGGCTAGATAGTCCCGTTTCTTGAAAGGTTTAAACTCTGGACTACAGGTGGGATTGATTACCCACAACTTCCCCGATTTTCAGGAATTGGTCAACAAGGCCTTGATCCTTGAGGATAAGCATAAGGAGTTGGGCGAGGATCGTAAGCGCAGAATGGCTAGTCAAGCTGGACGGCCTACTCAGTTTAGATTGAGGATGTCACCTCAACAGTTTGCAAGGATTCAACACCAGTGGACCAACAAGATATCAACTTCATCATCTCGCCCCATTAATGAGAATTTTCAAACACCAGCACCAGGAGGCAATGCACAGGCAGGAAGTCAGCATACCGCTGTCAAGAAATGTTTTTCTTGCAATAAGCCAGGATATTTTGCTAACAAGTGCCCGAAGAAGGGAAACGTTACTCCGGTTCGTTTCAATTTGAGCACTACCCCATCTACAGCTTCGGTGACAGGAGGAAACCAAGCACCTATTTAGTCAGGAGTATCATCTCCGATGGCAGTGCATGGGAGGATCAATCATATCACTGCTGATGAAGCTCAAGGAGCAGCAGATGTTGTGCTGGGTAAGTTCTTGGTTAACTCAGTACCCGCGATAGTTTTATTTGATTCTGGAGCTTCGCATTCATTTGTTTCGAGGGACTTTGCCATGAAGAATGGGTTTGCTGTTAAGAACCTTAAATGTGTGCTTCTAGTCCAAGCCCCAGGATCTGACCTTCGATCTAGCCTTGGATGTTTGGGAGTTAAGTTGCTTATGAACGGGATAGAGTTCCTAGCAAATCTTATCCTATTAGATACCCAAACCTTGGATGTCATCTTAGGGATGGATTGGCTATCTAAGCATAAGGCCATATTGGATTGTGGTCAGAAGATGGTAACCCTAGAAAGCCCAAGTGGCAAGAAAGTGGAAGTGCGTGCAACCGCAGTTCGTGAAGGTCGGGTAATGATCAACAGTGTAAAGGATGCTAATCTAGAAGATGTGCAAGTGGTTAGAGATTTTCCAGAAGTATTTCCTGAAGATTTACCAAGCATGCCGCCAGATCGGGATATCGAGTTTGTCATTGAGTTAGTACCTGGAACAGCACCAATAGCAAAGAGACCGTATCGGATGCCAACCGATGAGCTAGTTGAAATGAAGAAGCAAATCAAGGAATTGCTCGAGAAAGGTTTCATACGACCAAGTTCTTCCCCGTGGGGAGCGCCAGTTTTGTTCGTCAGAAAGAAAGACGAAAGTTTAAGGATGTGCATTGATTATCGTGCACTTAATGAAGTCACAATCAAGAATAAGTATCCCTTGCCAAGGATTGATGATTTGTTTGATCAGTTGAGAGGAGCAGGAGTTTTCTCCAAAATAGATCTCCGATCAGGATACCATCAGTTGAGGATTCGGGAGGAGGACATACCAAAGACTGCATTCTCTACCCGTTATGGACACTATGAGTTTACAGTCATGTCCTTTGGACTAACTAATGCTCCTGCATATTTTATGAATATGATGAATAAAGTGTTCATGGAATATCTGGATAAATTTGTGGTTGTCTTTATAGATGATATCCTTGTGTATTCCAAGTCAAAAGAGGAACACGCAGAACATCTGCGATTGGTATTGGAGGAGTTGCGAGAACAGCAGCTGTATGCCAAATTCAGTAAATGCGACTTTTGGAACAATTGTTAATTAATAATAAATATTTTATAAGACTAACTCTTTTGCTGAGAGTAACTCTTATTAGTCTCTTTTGGATAAAAAAGATGGAAATATCAAAGTCTCTTTCATTGAAAAATGGAAAACCCAAGATATGCACTCGTATTCATTTTATGATGTCTTAATGCATATTTTGGATTTAAGATAAAAGATGAACTTCACCATATTCTCAATCTTAATATGTGCAGAATGTTTTCAATTCCATATATACATGAATGCATACATTTAGGGGGAGTTCATACTTTACCTTAATGTTTCAATAGTATTGATCTAATTCATCTTTCTATATCAAAGATCATTACTTTGAAACAATTCCTTGAGGATATTTAACTTGTATAGTTAATATATACTCATGATAATTTAAATTTAATTTAAATTGTGTTTGGTTGCTATTCAATCAACAAAGAACTAATCATGTGTTAATGGTTCACTTTGTTGATCCTAGAGCAATCAAAAGTTCTTGAGTATATGAGAGCATTAGTTGCATTGGTATACTCGAGACACAATTAATCCTTTAATCAATTGTCTTTGGGTTGTGGTCAAATCATCAAAAGAAAAGATCAAAGGATCTTGGGAGCATTCATTACGTGTTAATGGAGCGTATTGTTGATTGAGATAATCACGTGTTTTGGACTAACACTTTCAATTAGTTTGAAATAGGTTAAGTCCAAGGTTGAGATGGATAAATGGGACAAGTACGTTATCATGTGTTGATGAGTGTCAAGAGAGGATCCTAAAGCTAAGACAAGGGGAGTTCATCATGTGTTGATCAACAAGATGAAGATCCCTATATAGAGAGAAGATGATCGGTCATCATGAAAGCTCCAAGTTCTTGCAAGAGGCAAAAGTATAACTAGCTAGGACTAAGGATGTGTTTCTAGTCTTTTACCAGTCTCGGTATTTGGATGGAAGACTGGATTTGTCACGCCCGGAATTGGAATTTCGAACACTCTGTGTGATACACTAGTCCAGGATCACGTTGGTGCTCACAGATACAATAGAGATGAATACCATCACACGTACACAGTGGAAATAATAACAATAATGTATTTATCTCAAATTAAATTGTTAAGACCTTAAGGTCAGCCTTACAATATTAAGCCACGCAGGGCTAAGTTCAGAGTAAACAAATAACAGTAGCGGAATTATAAATTTATTTGTGGCGCCTCAGTTTGCCATAGGCAATTGACTGGGCCTTTCCCCTAGTTAGCCGGGTCGTCATTCTTCTCCTCAAACACTTGCGGTTCTTCATCTTCTAATGTTGTGATTATGGAGGGATGAGTACATTGGTACTCAACAAGCTATGCATAGAATGCAACCTAATATACTACATGCCAGGTTTATTCTAATGGAATGGCTTAAAGGTTAATTTGCAATAAACAACATTTAACAAGTAACTTAGGTAGATTCGAAAGCAGTAAAAACAAGTAGAATTAACAATAACTTTTCCAGAAGTTAAGTAAAAGCATTTTCACATCCTAATCCATACTTCCATCAACTTCATATTTTAACCCAACCACATTTTTAATAAAGTCTAACCCTTGACTGTAATCCCCGAGCAATGTCCAATACCGTAGACACGGCTATTCGAATAGTTTGTACACTCTGCAGAGGTTATACACTTTACCCACACGATATAGTTAAACACCACACAGGCGTGTAACCATAACAAAGTCTTTCTGAAACTTCTATCCTCTCGCATGTGTACCTCCCGGTATAGTTCCCACTATCCCTTCCCTTTTGCGGAGTAGAAGTACAGGGCCAACGTATACCGTTGAAGAGATGTAAGACCAATCTGGTAAACACTACACCCTTCTTTCTACATCCACAGCTACAAAAACCACCTGAGGTCTCACATGCTAAGACTTCGGAATCATACTCAACTAGGTCTGTCCCATACCAGACATGTGGTTGTATGTTAGGCCCAGTTCAAAGGCTTGCAAGGTTAAGTCCTTAGGTTGACCGTGGCAAGACTACCCAATGTTCACAAAACCAAATTCAACAACATCACTCCCATGTGCCACATCTGGCCCTCCATTAATCACTTGCCACAGTCTAAATTATTTTACCACCCTGGTTGGTTACCATGCACCGTGTGCCATCAATAACATCAACACACGTGTCACATTCTCAAAATGTCTTTCATAGTTCATTAGTCAATATTTCATCTTTCTCATGAAACAGTGTCAATGAAGCGTACTGCTTGGCTAAGCATACCTACTTCGTTCTAACCATTTCCCGTTGGTGACTAATATTGACCAATTTAATAGTTTCCAACTTAGGGTGACAATGGGTTTATGGCGTACAAATACTAGGAACAAGGAATCGATAACAAGTGGTGATTTAACTAAACCCAAATTACTTTAAAGCTTTTATAATTTAATTAGCATGCATAATTTGAATCAACATAATATTTAAAAACATTAAGAGCAAGATGGTCAAAGCATAACTTGTTGGGGAACGCGGTATGCTACGCTAGCACAAATTAAAATTTCTACCGCATAACCAGAAAAGCTACTCGCAAGAAAAGGATCACAGATTGGATTACCACTAGACGCGCAGTTGCGGAATCCTTCGCGCGTTGGTGTAGTGGATCGTCCTCGCCGTGGATCGTCCTTGCTGCGGATCGTCCTCGCTGCGGATCGTCCTCACCACGCCGCAGTAGTAGCAGCGTCACCACAATGATCCACACGTCCGGGATGGAACGCCGTGCGTGCGTCGTGCAAGCACCGCGTCGCTTCGGCAAGGGCAATGAGAGGTGGAGGCTAGGGTTCTGGACGTGAGCAATAGCATGCACGCCCACCCTTCTCCTCTCCTTATATAGCCACGCGACGAAACCCTAAGTCAGGGCCCATCAGCGCGTTAAGCCCACGAGGTCCATTAATTACGGATCCAATCCGAATTAATGCGCGTCACCGTTAAGTGTGTGACCACAGAGGTTCATGTACATTTGGACATAGATTCGAAAACCCTTTTTCCAATCCAATAGCCGGCGGCGGTTCCTTGCGAGCATGCCAACTCCCAAACGCATATGATCAAATCGGATAGAACCTTTCAAAAGTACTCATGTAATAATCCCTTTGCCAAACTATATGAAGATCGAACTCAAGGCGAGAAGTATGTCATCCTTTGATAGTTCAATCCATCTCTCGTATCCGTGATATATTAATAAGTTGTGATTGACTTCTCAATCACGGTATGGCCATGCACTTCCTTAATCATATCACACGAGTGGCCTAGACATATATCTCGATTACCTTTGGAGTGGCAAATTCCATCTTATTGCCAACTTCCTCTGCACATTTCATAGCAAGCATGAAAGCTACCTTTATAACTATCCGGTTAGGGAATAGCGTTTGGTAGCCCCAAGGTAAACTATTACACATGTAGGAAATGTGACAATCTCAGGTCTAAGGATCATACATCCACTATGTATGAGATACATCGATGACACATAAGAATGTAACATTCTCGCGAGTGTCCCATTTGGTCTATCTAACCCATGTTCTTCATCATGAGTTCACATGTATTGATGATATCTCCATATCCTATGATCTATGAAACATAATCATCGATCAATACATGTCTTGATCTATTCATCGTTGTCCTATACGATGATACCCGATCGAGATACTTACGAATTATATCAATAAGTAGAGAGTTTCATAAGCAAGTCACATACTTGCGATCAATATAATGATATACATTCATTGGACCAATAATCATATTATTATTCATAAGCATAGTCATGTTACAATCATCTATATGACTGTCTCAAGGGCATAACACCAACATAACTTGCCTTCGTAAAGCAGCGAGTCTTGGTCTAGGTCTTGGTCTGGAGCTTGATCCTCGAAATTCGCATTCTCACACAGCTCGACGTCTACGCGTAATAGATAAAGAACCAAATAAACACGCAAAACAACGTACAAACACATTCAGAAACTACCGCAAATCAAACTAATTCATAACTTTATGAAAACTTCCAGATAATTAATTTAGCATTTTCTAAGATTTATAAAATTTATTTTGACATTTTTGGACGTATAGTTTAAGAGCTACCAAATTCGTAAGTTCAGACTTTCCGTGAATATTTTAACAGTATAAATTTATTTATAAAATTTCAATAAAATTAACGTAGCTAGGTATTGATTTTTACTCATTTACAAAATTTGTCGCATGCAGTTTGGACTTATAACGAATTTGTAATGAAAATAACAAATTTTGTATTTTCCTGAAAATGTTTACGTACAACTAGTTTTGAACCTGCATGACACTATTCATGGCGTATATATGTATTCTTCTGTTGCCTGTTGCATGGCTTGCTTTGGCTACGGAAAAGAGATAGAGAAGGAAACAACCAGCGATGATCAGGACGACGAGCGCAGGTCGGCCGGAGGTCGGCGTTGGCGGCAGCGGCGTTGGCGGCGGCACAAATTTTGGGAAATTGACCAATTCATGGATTTTCGTGAAATCGACGGGAGCACTAGCTAGGCGACATCGAGATAAGTCTATAGCTCAAAAGAATTGTGAAGGGGATTACCGGATTGGGAGAAATCGATGACGAACCGAGCTCCAACAATGAAGAACAAACACGAAATTCAGGCTCAATTCTTGACGAAACCTGAAATTTCTTGAGGCTTATGCTCCTATCAACAAGGCGAACAAGATGACACGGTCGGATTTCAAAAAGACTCACCGGTTTGAGAGATGACACGGTGATGTCCACGAACGGCGATGAACTCCAGTTTTTGGTTGATTTGGTGAGGAAGGAGATGAGCAATCACCAGGAGCAAGTGAGCACGGGATAGAGGGAGTCAATACGCACACTTCAAGCGCTTCGCACGATCGGAGGGGATTAGAAATGGCCGAGTTATGGCTTGAAACATAATTTTCGGATTTGGGGTTATTGTGACCGTTTCTAGGGGTTTAACGATAAGTAACGGCCAGGCACTTAATCCTTGCTTCATTGCCGACATAATGCCACCGGTTTCACTCGATTTGGTTGAGTAATCATGAAGTTATGGTGATTCAAAGAAATAGACATGTCCACAGGAGAGAGAGAGACATCGATTTTCTAGATGTTGAAGATGATATTGTTCAAATTCCCTTTTTATTTGAATTTGAGTAGTGTCAAAGAGAGGAAAGCACGAGGGATAAAATATTAGAAAGGCTCTAAAAATCTTGAAAAAATTCTCTAAAATAATATGGAATATTTGGAACCTAACAAAGTTGGTTTCATGATTTTTCAATATATAGATTTTTTTCAAAAATTCTTTTAGTGAATCAGACACTTGTACAGATTTTTTATAAAATCAACAACTTAATTTATAGATCAAGTTTTTAAACATATTCAAAAGGAACATTCTTGTTTTTCAAATGTCGTTATTTTAAACTAAATTTTGAGATTTTATGCGCACGTGACACACATGATCTTTATTTTATATGATTAATTCAATAAGGCTTAAGTTGAATTAACTCCAAAAATTCCAAATACATTCCTAAAAATTTCTAATAATTAAAGAATGCCATAAATATACTAAAAGCAAATTTTAGGATGTTACAGGATTGCTAGTATAAGTTGACGTACTATTAAAAGGGGTCGAGTCGTATAGCTTGAGCTTTATCATGTGTTAATGAACTCAATTTGGTTCACTCTAGCTCACTCGTTTGGTTCTTGCATGATCTAAGTATTTGTATATGTTACAAATAAGAGAGCCCATGCTTGCTTCTGATTGAATCTTAACCGATTTGTTTTTTGAACGGAGCTATGGATTTGCATGTGTTGCAAAAGGGGATAGCTCATGTAATTTAGCTTATGTAGTTTTTACATAAAGCTAAGTTTTGTATGTATTGCAAAAAGTGAAAGCTCATACATCGATGTTTTAGTTTGTTATTTGATCATGTGTTGATCATTACAAGGCTAAGTAAAGTTTATGCTTTGTGTTTGCAAATATGTTTTTGTAAAATGTTTGTTTGTTATTTGCAAATGTGTTTTGCAAATAAGCTAGAGGTTATGGTTTCGATCCTAGAGCATGTGTTGGCACTTGCAAATATGTTTTGCAAAGTGTTGGGATCATGTGTTGGTCCTTACATGGCTAGAGAATTGATCTCATAGGTTCTCGGTTTAGTAACAAATGTGTTTTGCAAATAAGTTGTGCTTATTATGATTCTTTGGAGAATGTGAATTGAGTTTGCAAATGTGTTTTGTAAATTATTTTGATTATGAATTGATCATCAAATAGCTCAAGATTTAATCTTATTGACTCTTGCTAACTTGTAGTCACGCTTTTGATCAAGTCTTTCTGAAGGATTTCGAAAATCAGATTTTAGACTTGAGTGACTACATTAGAGTTTTTATATTTATGATATTTAAAAATATCTATGGTTGCTTAAATCATAAAAATAGGTGAAGATTGTAGCCCTCTTGATAAACTTCGCATAGAATCCAAGATCACATAAATTGTACATGTGTTGTACTTAGTGGAGCTTAAGCTAGAAGGCTTGACTTGTTACTCTTGATATTTGCCGACACCTAGACAGCGTGCGGAGGCGTCATGTGCAGTGACCTTCTCAAGGAGATTGTGAGAAGGTCTGGCAAAGTTGTGAAGGTCAGAGCTCACTTACTTAGAGGGGAAAAGAGCTACCACTAGTGGAATTGAGATGGGTGCTCAATTCGTGGAGCGGTCCAAAGTAGTTTGGGCTTGCCTCAACGTGAATTAGAGGAGATCGGCAAGTCTCCGAACACCATGGTAAAATATTGGTGTGTCTCTTGTGATTTGCATTTTATTTTTTATTTATACTCAACCAATTTATATTCCTAGAATTGATTGATTGATTACTTATATTTAGGATTGCAAATTGTTGTTAGAGACATAAATAGTTAGCGCACTTAGTGAGCCTAGTTGACTTAGCCTTTAATGGTCAAAACCTTAGTTTATCACTTCCGCATCTATTATCATTTAGGTTCTAATATAAGGGTATTTAGACGAGATTTTAATTAATCGTAGAAGAAATTTTTATAGCCACCTATTCATCCCTCTCTAGTAGGCATCCTCGATCATACAAGTGGTATTAGAGCTTAGTCTCTCATTTATTAGGCTTTACCGCCTAGAAATAACGATGGTGACTAGTAGTTTAGTGCACTACACCGATTCAGATATTTTTATGACTCAAATTATGCTTTATGAAAATTATTTATGATTTCTTATTTTAAATTCATGAGCCCCAAATATAGTGTATCGTAGATGTTGGCTTTTTTCTTCGGTTGAATAAATTTGCTCCAACTAAAGGAGAAAAGAAATTCCTACATCTCGACGCTCAAGCTAGTAATATTTTATTTAGCGTTATGAGAATAGATGTATTTAATAAAATATGCAATCTAAAGAGCACTCATGAATTGTTGACAAAGCTTCAAGAATTATATGATGTGTCCACATCCTCTCGTGAGGATT